>JAIUZE010001835.1:0-181515 GCA_022085475.1 Heliosperma pusillum | reverse complement strand
GGCTGGGAGGACTCGGAGTTACTCCCCACTGACTGTGGCTTCCGTGTTCATATTTAATGCGGTCGAACAAGTGGTGATGCATACTTTGGGTACATTGACTAGCTAGCGAGCGAAGTATTTACCTTGGACCTATATTCGGTTCTTAGATTGTATATTATTATACACTCTTTTATTTCCGTATTTATACGGGAGATATGTCTCCCGTCTTGTATAATTCTTATGTATAATATTAATTTTCTTTTGTAATGAACCTTTTTATTTATGACACCCTTCGTTATGTATTTAAATTATATTTTTTCTTTCCGCAAATTTGAGGGTGTCACAGTTAACAACAACCAAAGGCGCGACCATCATTAACATTACTAGCAACGCATTTGCCAACTCCATCTTTATTATCTTAATTTCTCTTCTTTTACTGAAATTTGTAAGGACTGTAAAATTAAAGGCCAAGTATATATATGCATCAATAAAGAAGGGAGCATATTATATAGATACACAAGGCAGTCATAATGTGACAGCTACATTGTAATCGAATGAAGTAGGTGCATGATTTCTTGATAATGATTATGTAATGTGCATAATCATATTATATATTATGTCAATTGTCAACATTATCTCTTACAAAATCCAATCTGTAAAGGAACTCAAATGTAATAGCAGTTCCACAATAACCTGTAATTGAAGCTGTGATGATAATTGTATCAGCTGATTTTTATCAGAGTAGTTCATTTATGACCTAAATAATGTGATGAAATATTAATATGCTGTTAGAATTCTAGTACTATTAATCGGGTTTGCTAAAAATATGCCAACTCGATGTGGATATACAGTATACCTCTATCCGTAAATGAGTAAACATGAAATAGCTCGAAATAGACCCGGCTCAAATTAACCAAAACAATTAATTTGAAAACACATTTAAAAGTCACGAGTATTAAGGTAAATGATGATCTCACTATTATTATGACTAATGCCACTCAGGTTTGTGAGTGAGTGAATAGTAACATACTCTTATACGTAGCTTGTATTTGAGTGACGTAGTGGCGTTAACATACTCCCAAATCAAAGCTAAATGAGCAGACAAATAATAGTCTGGACTGACATGATGATAACGCATTCAAAATGAACATAAAATGCAAAATTAGCTGATCAAACTTGGCTTGGCTTAAAATGTGTAAGAAAGTGACCAAGATGAGCTGATTAAGACGACGGGCCTAAACCGGGCAAATGATCCATTCGTCGGGTTATTTTTATCATCTTACGTTATTGGCTACTTGACTACTTCTGTAGAGTTCACGGCTCACCTAATGAATATGTGTGAAACGTATACTAGGTACAATCAATTTAGCTCCATTAGAAGAGCTTCAATGTATGAATATAACTAACTTCTTATGAACATAACTAACTAGAGATAGAGAGTTAGTTAGTTAGTTATTTAGAGAGAGAAGTTGTTTTGTATTTATGACCAAAGTTATCTTTACAACATCTTGGCTCTTATGCTTATATACTACTCAATCTAGCCTGGTTCACATCCCCCCTCAAGCTGGAATCATCTGAAGGCCAAGCTTGAGTGAAAGAAACCGATGCTGCTGTCCTCCAAGGGGCTTAGTGAAGATGTCTGCCAGTTGTTGTTGTGTGCTGACATGTTGAGTCAACAGAAAACCTTCCTGCTGCTTGTCCCTCACAAAGTGACAGTCCACATTTAGGTGCTTCGTTCTTTCGTGGAAAACTGGGTTACTTGCTATGTGTTGTGCAGCTCGGTTGTCACAGAACAATGGGATAGGAATAATAGAGACTGCTATGCTCATGTCTTTAAGCAATGACTCCAACCAAACAAGTTCAGCTGAAGTATAGGACATGCTTCTATATTCTGCCTCAGTTGAGCTCTTACTGACAGTAGCCTGTTTCTTTGTCTTCCATGACACTAAGGCACTACCTAGGAAGACACAACAACCTGTCAAAGACCTGCTACTGAATGTGCACTGTGCCCAATCTGCATCACTATAGGCAGAAAGTTGTAAGCTTGATTCTGCTGGATAGAACAAGCCCATGTTAACAGTGGTTTTGAGGTATTTGATGACATGTATAGCAGCAGCCATATGAGGAACCCTTGGTTGAGACAAAAATTGACTAAGATTCTGCACAGAGTAAGAGATGTCTGGTCGTGTGAGATTAAGATAAAGTAGTCTTCCTATCAACCGTCTATAAACCTCTGGGTCTGGTAACAATTCACCTTGATCAATACTTAAATTCAATCCCCTTGGCATAGGAAACTCAGTGGAACTACAGTTTTCCATTCCCATGTCATTCACAATATCCACTATGTATTTCCTTTGATTCAGAAGAATCCCAGTCTCATTCCTAGCAATCTCCAAACCCAGAAAATATCTGATATAGCCCAGATCTTTGATAGTAAATTTCTCATCAAGACTTTGTTTTATTTGCCTAATGTGTAATTCATTACTACCAGTAATAAGAACATCATCCACATAAACAAGAATCAGAATGTAGGAATTATCATGATTTCTCATGAACATTGAGTAATCCTGTTTGGACTGCATAAAACCAAGACTGAGCAGATGTTTGGTTAGTTCTAAGTTCCATTGCCTTGAGGCCTGTTTCAAGCCATATAGTGATCTCCTTAGCCTGCAAACTTGGCCCTTGTCTGCTTTTGTGTAACCCTCAGGGGGTCTCATATAGACCTCCTCATCTATATAACCATGCAAAAAAGCATTGTTTATATCAAGTTGATGAATTGGCCATTGTTTAGCTGAAGCAACATCAAGGAGAGTTCTCACAGTAGCAAATTTAGCAACTGGTGAGAATGTATGCTTATAATCCTTGTCCTTAACTTGTGTGTAACCTTTGGCCACAAGTCTGGCTTTATACCTCTCAACTGAGCCATCAACTCGATGCTTTATTTTGTAAACCTATTTACACCCTATTGCTCTTTTGCCTTCAGGAAGAGTAGTTAACTCCCATGTCTGAGTATCTTCTAATGCCTTGAGTTCTTGATTCATTGCTGTTATTCATTTCTCATCATGTATTGCCTGTTTGTAGGTATGAGGCTCAAATTGAGACATAACATTAGACAAAGAAGCAATATATGCAGGGTCAAAGTCCCTCAAATCCCCAAGGATTTGACTATGAAAGCATGAAGCAGATACTGTAGCAGCAGTGGACTTGAAGTTACACTGGAAGTCCTTCAAGTTGGAAGGCACAGTTTTAGTTCTGTCTGACCTTCTAAGAACTTGTGTTGTAGGATTTCTTGCTGTGTTCCTAGAGATGGGAACTGTAATGACTGGTGGAACATCAGAGAAAGTATCAGGTTGTTCTATCTGTGAATCAACATGCTCTTGATTCATTGGATCCTGATGCATTGTAATAGGAACAGATCTTGTGACTGTTGTATCAGTAGTTGTACCTCTGTAAATTAACTGAGAGGCAGCAGGATTAACCAATTGTAATGGCTCTTCATCATTATGAAATGATCTGATGGTGTCATCTTGGATTGCTGTTTTGAAAGGAAAAATATTCTCCTTAAACACTACATCCCTACTAAAAAAACAACTATGTTTTTCCAAATCATACACCTTATACCCTAGCATAATGCATTTTCTTGATTTTGAGCCAAACTTATCTTTCAAAGCAACTGGAGCACTAGCATAACATAAAGCACCAAACACTCTCAGCTCATCATACTGAGGTTGCTCATGAAACAGGACTTCAAATGGGGTCTTCCAATCAAGGATAGCAGTAGGCATTTTGTTGATTAGGAATGTAGCTGTTAACACACAATCCCCCCAAAACTTGATGGGAAGATTAGCATGAATTCTCAAGGCCCTAGCAGTTTCTATAAGATGCCTATGCTTCCTTTCTACCCTTCCATTCTGTTGTGGTTTACCTGCCATACTAGTCTGATGAATAATGCCCTTCTCAACAAAAATATGCTGGCATTGAGCTTGAATAAATTCTGATCCATTGTCACTCCTAAACACCTTTAGTGTCCTACTAAACTGGTTTTCTATTTGATTGATGAACTGCCTGAGCAATGCAGGAACTTGCATTTTATTTTGCATAAAAAAAGTCCATGTAGTTCTAGAAAAATCATCGAGCAGGGTTAAGAAATATGATGCCCCATTGAGGGATCTAGTCCTGTAGGGACCCCAGAGATCAGCATGTAACAATTGAAAGGGAAATTTAGCATGAGATGAACTTCTCTGAAAAGGTAAAGAGTGATGTTTAGACAAGGAGCATGTTTCACATTGAAAATTCAACAATGTCTTAGTATTAAAACCAACCAAATGTTTCAATTTGTCTATTGAAGTATGCCCCAATCTAGCATGTAAAATGCTTATATCCATTGGACCAGAATTATTAACTGTAAAACTACTGCTATTACAAGCATTGTTGCTATTACAAGCATTATTGCCATCAATCCTCCCCTTCACTCTTCCAGAGTTGAGATTGATAGGCATGAGTTTGTAAAGATCCTCAATCTTCCTTGCCCTTGCTAGGATACCTCTACTTGAAGGGTCCTGGAAAATACAATAATGAGCATCAAATATAGCAGTCATTCCAGAATGCTCTACTAACTTCCCAACTGACAGAAGATTCTGTCTAAAACCAGGAACTATGAGGACATTATGAAGTATCACAGTAGGTGTGAGGCTAGCTCTCCCCATCCTGTGAACCATCTTGATGCTACCATCAGGTAATACAACAAGAATAGGTATACTCAACACTTGAATATCAGTGAGTAGATCGGGATTTGATGTCATATGGTCTGAAGCACCTGTATCTACTATTCAATCTTGACTACAACACCCACTATTAGCAGCATTAGACATGGATAAACTGATCTTACCTGCAAAATTAACTGAAGAAATCCCTTGTACATGCATGGTCTTAACTTCTAAATTCCTGAGAACCTTCTGCATAACAGAATCAACAATGTTATCAACCAGATTATGATCAAGAGAAGCAGACCTAGTACTGTGATCATTAAAGTCCCCAAGAGGATGATCAAATTCTTCATCATAATACCCAACATCAGTATGATTGACTACTCTCCTAGTTGATCCTCCCTTGTAGAAAGATCTGCCTCTACCACGAGTGGGTTTATCAGGGTTCCACCTGCATATGTTCTTAACATGTCCTTTCTTCCCACACACAGAACAAGTCTGCAGCCTATAACATTCAGTAACAGTGTGTCCTTCCTTAGTACAATGAGTACACTTTTTTATTGAAGATATATCAGAAACTTCAGTCTTTGCTCTTTTAGACATAGGATTAGGATATTCACTCTGAGCAGCATAAGCATTGGCCTCAGCTAACACATCAACTGCATCAGCTATTTGTTTCTGTCTTTCAACCTTCTGTAGTAAAGACATAGCCTTGTTTAATGGTGTAAGGGCTCCATTGTCAAGATATTAGTTTTAACTTGCTCATAACCACTGTTCAGCCTCATAAGAAACTGGATAAGCTTTGCTTGAACATCCCTGTCTAACAACCTTTTCAACAATGCACAAGAACATGACTTCATTGCACCACAAGTACAAGTGGGTACTGGATCAAGACAATCAAGACTCTCCCATGTTCTTTTTAAAGAATTGTAATATTCTACCAAGGAATGATTAGCTTGAGAAATATTGCCCAATTCTCTGCGTAATGATATATTTCAACAGCATTAGTCTCACCATATCTCTCTAGTAACTCATCCCATAATTCCCTAGCAGAATTGACATAAGAAAAGGCTTCTTTAATTTCAGGATCAATGGAGTTAGTCATCCATCGTTTTACCAATAGATCACACCTAATCCATTGATGAAAACGCTTATCTGCCTTCTCAGGAGCTCTAAAGGACCCATCTATGAAACCTTCTTTATTCTTGGTCATGAGAGCGACATAGGTATCACGCTTCCAAGCCAAGAAATTAGAACCATTGAAATTATAATCAATCAACCGTAAATTCGGTTGATCAGCTTGAGAAAGGAAAAAAGGATCATCCAAGAAGGAATAACTACTTGGGGTTTCAGAGGTTTGTTCAATTGTTTCAGGCATATTAGACTTGCAGAGGTTTGTTCAATTTGTTTGATGTTTAGACAAAATTATACTGAAAAGAATGCACAATAACAGAGTATAATCGAAGAACAGAGTATACCAGTTTTAATCAAAGATAGAATGCGGAATTTATTGCAAGAATCGAACCTTTCCTGATACCATGTGAAACGTATACTAGGTACAATCAATTTAGCTCCATTAGAAGAGCTTCAATGTATGAATATAACTAACTTCTTATGAACATAACTAACTAGAGATAGAGAGTTAGTTAGTTAGTTATTTAGAGAGAGAAGTTGTTTTGTATTTATGACCAAAGTTATCTTTACAACATCTTGGCTCTTATGCTTATATACAACTCAATCTAGCCTGGTTCACAATATGCACGTCGAAGGATGATTACGTTACCTTGTACCAACAATGTTGTACCTACTACAGTTACCACTTTACAACCCTTTCTTCGGTTTCTTTTGATCTGATCTGGACGTATACTTGCTCATTCAATCATGTTGATGGGTGACACTGATGGAGTAAATGGGCTGGGTATGTCCTCTCTTCGGCATGTTCAAACTTCAAACCATTACTATATGCTAGGTAGCACATAGACGGATACGTGACATGACCATCCCATAAAATTTAGGACACAGGACATTGTGGAAGATCTTAGCTATGTCGAAAGGGCCCATCATTGCATAGTTTGAAGTTTGGTTTGAGTTTATACTTCGCTACCTCACCTGAAATGGGTTCGAAATCTCGAATAGGATCTTATAAATAGTGTACTGGGTTTCATTCCGTAACTTAACATTTGCCGATTTGCAGAATTCATATATTTAAAAAGAGTAAATTAATAATTACTCCCTTATAAGTTTCACTTTTCTAAATTTACTCCCTTATAAGTTGTTTTGCTAAAATTACTCCCTTAAAGATCATTTTTATCAAAAATTGCTTCAAAACTCCAATTTAAGTTACTTATTTCGTCTATTTTTGAACTCCCCTCCATTTGTCTACATAGGTTTACCTTTCAAAGTATAGATTGGCTAATGCACAAACGAAATAAGTTCAAAAATAGATAAAATAATTGACTTAAATTGAAGTTTTGAAGCAATTTTTGATAAAAATGATCTTTAAGGGAAAAATTTTAACAAATCAACTTATAAGAGAGTAAATTTAGAAAAGTGAAACTTATAAGGAAGTAATTATTAATTTACTCATTTAAAAATTTTGTTTCGGAAATTTTATCAAGGTAAATAAATAAAGTTAAAAAGAAATTGAAAAGTCCAAACAATAAATTAAAAAGTAAATATTGGGGGTGTATTTGGAGATCTTATGGGGTATAAATTTCAGTTTTAGTGTTGTTCTAAGTTATTTTTTTTGTCTTAATGATTTGTGCACTTAGCCACATTACAATAACGAGTAGAGGAGATCGAACCTGAAACCTATTGTCCACAATACCCTCGTCTTAACCACTAAACTAAGATATTTTTGGTAGAGTTGTTCTAAGTTATGAAAATGGAGGTAAATAACTAATAAGTATGAAGTTAATCAGGTTTTAATAAAATTATTAATCAGTGTTAATTAAAGAGATGAAGGAAAATTAAGGGAGTGCTTGATTCAAACAATTCTGGAATTGGGTATGGGTTTAAAATGCTCCAAACCCATACCTTGTGTTTGCTTTGTATTTTTTCTAAAATGATAGTCATAGTTAGGGGTGTGCCAAATCCGGTCGGGACTGGAAAAATGGACCAGTCCGTACCGGAACCGGAATTAAAAATTCTTATCCGGTCTCTGGTCCAACCTTTTTTAACATTCTGGTTTCCGGTTGATAAGCATTTAATTAGTCACATTTTTCCCTCATTTTCGTCCCCATTTTGGTCCGTTTACACGGATTTGCGTGCCCTTGATTGCATTTGCTTCCCGATTTCCCGTACTATAAATGTCGGTCTTAATTTGTAGGAATTAAGGCGGAAATGAAGAAATCGGAGCAATAGGGTCTTGCATGAGTCGGGATTCGAAGATGAGATGAAGAAGTGAAGAATTGAGTCATCAGGTGGTCCAGGCCGGTCCCCAGACCGGCGGCCGGCCCACCGGCCCAGACCACCACTCTACAAATGAAAGAAGCTGAAAAGTGAAGAAAAGGCCCAGGTAGCGCCGGCCGGCCTACCGGCGGCCGGTCGATTACCCGGCCTACACCTACATCAGAAGCCATTGAGAGTCAAATGGTGCTCCAGGCCGGTTGGGGACCGGCGGCCGGTCGACCGGCCCAGACCCCCATTTTTCCATACTTAGTCAAATTTTGAGGATTTTGAAGACAGAGTTCCTGAAGTCACTGATGTGCCCCAGGCCGGTCAGAGGCCCGGCGGCCGGTCGACCGGCCGGGAACGCAACATCGCAAAATCCGCCTCTTCTTCTAATTTCTTCCTTAATTTCGAGATACCTATATATACCCCCCCTATTATTTTGTAAGCAGTCAGTTTTGTACATTCTCCTTAGCACGAAACCCTAGAAATTTGTAACCCAAATTGATCCCTAATTACTTTCCTAATATTTCCCTAATCTAGTTTAGTTTCTCATTTCAAGTTGTTGAATCTAGTCTTTCATTTCAGTTTTGGGGTTTGTATTGAAGACTTGGGTGAAGACATTCCCCCATATTCATCAATATAAGCTTTGTTTGGTATAAATTTCTCATCTTTTTTATTGATTATGCAATTAATTTTCATTTCTAGTTTATAGTTCATCTTTTGATTGTTATCATTATTCTTCTCATAGCATAATGTTGATTGAACTCCCCCTTCCCTTTAGTGCTTTGATTCCCTTTACCATGTGTGAGTAGATTCTCCTCTAGGGTTTAGGGGGAGCCTAAGGGAGGATCATATGGGGTATTAGGTTGGTTAATTAGTAAGTTTGTGGTAAATGATTTGGGTATTGCCCATATGAACACCAAGTGTTTGATGAAATGGGTGAACGAAAGTTGCCATTTTATCAAACATGGTTTGATTTTCTCTTAAGCGACGGTGGTAGAGACGATTAGACTAAGTGTTTATATGGGTGATTTGAGACAAATGCGATGGCTTTGTTGATGATTATCGATTGTTGAGACATTAGCAATCGATTTTACTCGAATTATTTACCCCTTTGCTAGTTACCCGACTAACCCATTAATCCCCCTAAGGTGAACCATAGTCTTTCCCTTAATTGTTTTCGTCTTTATTACTTAGCGATTACTTGTTTTTCCTAATTTTTAGCTAACTTTCCTATCCGTCATATTTTAGGCTAGAATAGGATTCAATCGAACTAGTAGTTGACCCCACCATCCTTGTGGTTCGACCCCGACTTCCGCTATCGCATTAGTTGGGTTTCATAAATTGTTTTGCTTGAGCGGTACGCGACAAATCGCTCATCACCGGTCCGGTCCAGAACGGAATTATTATTATCTAATCTTTTTCTTTAAAATATTAATAATTTTTTAGTGGAACTATTTAATCCGGTTCAAACAGCCCGATCCAGTCCAGCCGGTCCGATCCGGTCCAATGAACCGGAAATTTGGACTGGAATTTTGAAAAAGTAGGCATTATATATAAATTCCGGTCCGGTCTTGGATCGTAATTTTTTCCGGTCTAGTTCCGGACCGGAATTTTCTATTCAGGTCCGGTCTCCGGTCCATTAATTTTTGGGATTCCGGTCCGGACCGATGCACACCCCTACTCATAGTCTCATACCTCAAAACCATGAGGCATGAGTTTCTCATACCCAAGGGAGGAGGTGGGTATGAGATTCATACTACCCCTTGGTATCAACTTCATATTAAAAAAATAATTTTACCATCAAAAAGAATGTAAAGCATTTAAATTAAGTACTTGTCATTTTTAGAAGTATGTTGCACGAGTTTAATGTTATATTTGTTTGATGTTTGTCAAATTTTGGTATCAAACTAATTGGGTGATTTTTATTTTTTCAAAAAAAGCAGTAACATTAAAAACTTTTTACATTAATTTTTTTTTCTATAATGTTTATTTACATAAATTTTTATAGTACATAATTATTTATTTATTCGATGCCCGATACCTCTCAAAATGAACCAAACACTAGGTCTTAGGAATTAAGTGTTTGGTAGTATATATATGGAGCTGGTAGACTATACAACCAGCTGCAGCTGGTAGTATATATATATGAAGCTTTATAATAAATTATTTGAGTTTATATATACATTTTACAAGCTTTTTTGGAATGAATTTGAGCACATGTATATAATTTTAAACTCAATATATTACAATGAAACTCAAAATAATACATATGAGATCGTTTAGTTTTTAAATTTGAAACCTAAAAAGTTCAAATATAACTCAAAAATTGTTACAATTTCGAAAAAAATTGCATATAAGCCTAACTAAATTTGTATTGATTGTAAGTTTGTAACAAGTCCATATAGATGTATAGTTGTATTTGTGAACGTTCCCTCCAAACCAGAAGTGGAATCTTTATCCCACTTTCCCCCGTAGTATTCTGAGAATCACCTGTGTGGCTGTGTGTACAAGGGCCATGTAGACGGCGTGTATTCGTGTATCTTCCCATTTTTTTTGTTGTATAAAGTGGTTTCTATTTAATAAAAAGTGATCATTATTTATAAAAAAAGATGGTTGATTATGACGAGACGGTCGATAAAGAGAACACAAATTCTCATTTAAGACGGATCGACTCGTTTTAAGCGTAAAACAGGTTAAGTCCACCTCACAATGAGCAAGTAGGGGGGAAAGTGGGGGGCTCCATTTACTCCTACTTTACTCCCTACCTACTCATTGTGAAAGAGTTGGACAAATCTTAAACTTAAGACGAGTCAAAACGTCTTAAATGAGACTTGCTCTAAAGAGAATTTGTGATGATTGATGATGTATGGAAAATGCATACCCTCCTAAAAATTAATAAATCTTGCTTGTGACTGGGCGACCCATCACAACTCACAAATAAGAATTTGTGCCTAAAAAATAAAAATAGGAGAGTGATATTGGCACGACAATTTTGACTAATGCCACAACAAATGCAAGCACCGCAAGAAGACATAGACATGTCCGAGTGGCGTTAACAATTATGGTGGCCTAAAAATATCTAAAGTAACACAAAATATCTAGATTTAATAAAATAGAAAACCACAAGTAAATAGACATGTGTAATTAAGATCCACTACATAATACATATGGCATGTTTCGGGAACCTTCTGAACAAATAATCTTGGACATGAGCAAGATATTTTTTTTGAGAAAGCATCCCATGAAACAAATTCCCTTGAAATACAACACCGCAATTGTAGACTCTAGATGATTCCATCTCTTTATAAACCTAACTCAACCTTCTCATCTCCTCTCCTCTCCTCTCTTGCATTAATCCAACACTATTTCACATTCTCATAATAATCTCATACACATAATAATAATAATAATAATAATAATATTGCATGTCTGAATCAATGGAAGTTAATAAGGCTGTATCTCCTGAATCATACTACGATGTGCTTAATGTCATGCCTTATTCTTCCCAAAACGATATTCGTCGCGCTTATCGCAAACTTGCTATGGTATGTCTTTAGACCACCTCGCTCGGTTATCATACATTATTACGCAGCAATGGCATCCGGACAAATGATAATCATACATTATTAAGATCTGAAAAGTTTGACCTGTAACCCGTTTGACCCTCACCCGAAATAACATGTTAATTTAAAGTTGAATACTTGAATCCAATCTGATTGAGTTGGCCGGTTGGATAAATGATAATCATTATTTCATTAGTATTAAAATAACAATAAAATTATTGCTTTTACCTTCTCGGAGGCCACCTTTTATTTGTTTTTAATTAAAAAATTGAATATTTTAAACTATAGAAATAATTGAATATTTATCTAAAATTTATTGAAAATAAGGAGTTAAGAAATTATTTTTTGACCCGGCTCGTCCGACCAGTTTGACAGGTCTAATAGGAAGTGTTGGAGCTGTATTAACTCTGAAAGTTTGTGTTTGATGCAGCAATGGCATCCGGACAAATGGGCAAACACGCCAGCTTTGCTTGGGGAAGCCAAGCGAAAGTTCCAGAAGATTCAGGAGGCTTATTCTGGTATACCTTCTACTCCATTTAACAATACTATCTTGATACTCTGTATTAGATTATTAGTTACCCTGTCTTTGTAGCTCGTTTAAGTTATACTTCTTCCGTCTCAATCATTTGTTTACCTTAGGTAACTTTACAAATGACTGAGAGGTGAAGAGAAACTTTAAAAAGCTAAAACAAGGTACTGATCTGAAATCTGAATGTGTTATGTGTTAACAATCCTACTGCTACTACAACTGAATCTAGTCAATGTAATTAGTTATTCTATTTTGCACATGTTTTATTATATTTTATTATATTGTACATCTTACTTAGTCAATAGTTGTTGTAACCTACCCACCTTTGTAGCTTCTGGTACCTCAACTTTAGGAAGTTGAGTAGCTTAGTTTACTTATATATACTAGCTTGTAAACAGTAACCATGCAAATATAATAATCACATTCAAAACCTATACTTTATATGGTATCAGACTCCTCTTCGATCCTAACCCTTCTTCTTCTTATCACTGTTGTATTTGACAAGCAAACATCCATGGCAACCTCCAACAACCTCGTGCCCAACACCGACGAACCCAACAAACCTCTCATCTCCATTTCGTTCCCCACTTGCACAAAATTAACACCGACAACCTATCGCTCTTGGCGTTTCCAAATAACCCGACTCCTTCAAGGTTTCGGTTTATTCTGTTTCCTTGATGGATCCACACCTCCGCCACCTAAGACCACTACACCCGCACCAACGACGGAAAAACCCAGCCCTGAACCCGTCCCCAACCTAGCCTACAACACTTGGTTCAAACAAGACCAACTTATCCTCGGAGCCATCGCCGGTACACTTCATGACACCGTTGCACCGATCATTCTCGATTGCATTACCTCTCACGATGCTTGGAATCTCCTTGCCTCAACCTATGCCAACCCATCCCGTGGCCACATTCTCCAACTCAAAGACCGACTCAAAAACATAACCCTCGGAGATAAATCCATCACCGACTATATGCTTGAAATCAAAACTTGTGCCGCTAACCTTGCTCAACTCGGCAAACCAGTTGATAGTGAAGATATTACGAGCCAAATCCTTGATGGCCTCGACCAAACCCTTTATAAATCCGTCATCGATGCTATTCGTGCTCGTGACGTACCCATAACCTTTGATGCCCTGCATGAAAAATTAATTCATCATGAAATCATTACAAACAAACAACCTGCCAACACCACCACCTTCACTCCCTCAGCCCATGCGGCTGTCACCCGCCATTACCCCAACCAGTCTCGGCCGTACCAGCAGCCCAACCATCACCCTACTGCCACTTCTACTCCTTACCAAAACCGTCAGCCCTACTATCCCAACAACAACAACCGTGACCACTATAACAATCAACCCAAACCATTTAAGGGAAAGTGCCAATATTGTCGCTCTACGGGTCATGTCATTAGTGGCTGCCCGGACTTTAAACGCGACTACCCGAACGTTGTTTTCCCTCCACCACCGCCTCGACAAAACCGTCCCTATGCTCACACTGCCACTGTTTCGCAACAACCCACCTCCTCTTACCTCATTGATAGTGGCGCTTCTCACCATGTAACGAATGACCTACAAACCCTCTCTATGCATCAACCCTATGATGGACCCGATGATTTAATTATCGGTGACGGCTCATCTCTTCCTATTACCCACATTGGTTCATACTCTATCTCTACTCCTACTCCTACTCTTATTTTTAATAACGTGCTTGTTGTACCAACTATTTCACGCAACCTACTTTCCGTATCGCAATTTTGTCTTGATAATCATGCACTTGCACTTTTCTCACAAACCTCTTTTTGTTTTAAGGAAACTACGACGGGAGCGACACTCCTTCTCGGGCCGTACCATGACGGCTCCTATCAATGGCACCCGTCTCCAACCCAGCCCGTAGCCAACTCAGCCGTCTCCACCCCTAGCAGCTTGTGGCACAACCGCTTAGGCCATCCTTCTTTAGCAACTCTCAAATTATTAAATTCAACATTTCATTTCCGCATTTCGAATTTTTTACATTGTAATGCTTGCTTAACTAATAAAAGTCACAAGCTTCCATTTTCCGACTCAACGTTATCTTCCACCGCTCCACTTGACCTTATCTTTTCCGATGTTTGGTGCTCACCTATCCCCTCTCATGACTCTTTTAAATACTACATAATATTTGTTGATCACTTTTCTCATTACCTTTGGCTTTATCCAATTAAAAACAAATCCGACTCGTTAACAATCTTTAAACAATTCAAAGCCCTTGTTGAGAATCACTTTAAGAAACCAATTAAACAATTCTATTCCGACAACGGTGGCGAATACACAAAACTCACACCCACCCTCCTTAACTCGGGAATAACTCACCTCACCTCCCCTCCTCACACTCCTGAACACAATGGCTTTGCCGAACGCCGGCACCGCCATGTTGTTGAAACGGGTCTTGCTCTCCTCACTCAAGCTCAAATGCCTCTCACCTTTTGGCCACTTGCCTTTTCCGCTGCCACCTATCTAATTAATCGCCTACCATCCACCACATTAAATAAAGTCTCTCCTTACAAAATTATCTTCAACCAAAATCCTAATTACCAAAAACTTCGACCATTTGGTTGCCTATGCTACCCTTGGCTCCGACCTTACAACCACCACAAACTCGAACCCAAAT
Source organism: Heliosperma pusillum (assembly GCA_022085475.1). NCBI lineage: Eukaryota > Viridiplantae > Streptophyta > Magnoliopsida > Caryophyllales > Caryophyllaceae > Heliosperma > Heliosperma pusillum. The sequence goes on along the minus strand of JAIUZE010001835.1, from coordinate 166,688 downwards.
CAAAAGCATGTGTACTTGCTGGATACTCGATAACCCAAAGTGCCTATCTTTGTCTTGAACCCGTCTCCAAACGCATCTACACCTCCCGTCATGTCAGATTTATTGAAACCGTATTTCCCTATGTCGAGCTCACTAAATCCTCACCCTCGGCCTTACCCTCACCGGACAGGTGGTGCACCCTCACCCTTCCCATTCTCCCTCCGGTTGTCGAGACCACCTCTGCCGCCCCACTGCCGCCCTCACCTCCTCCCAATACCGAGACCCCTACCACCTCACCACCCTCACCACACCCGCCACCATCCCCTCCCAATCCCGCATCACCCCCTGCCTCCTCCTCTCCCACCCCTGCTTCCTCCCCTGCCTCCTCTAACCCCTCCTCCCCCGCCATCTCCCCACCTCCTCCACCACCGCCCCCACCTCCACCCCCCCGTGCTGTAACCCGGCTATGCCACAACATCATCAAACCCAACCCAAAATACTTCAAAACAGCCAAAACAGCCACTCTTTCCCTCACTCATACAACCCCGACTACCACCAAGCAAGCTCTTGTTGACCCACGATGGCGGCATGCCATGACCGACGAACATCAGGCTCTTCTACGTAACCAAACCTGGACTCTTGTACCCAAAAATCAGGCCCCCAATATCGTTGGATGCAAATGGGTTTTTCGCGTCAAATACAACGTTGATGGAAGTCTTAAACAACATAAAGCGAGACTCGTTGCCAAAGGGTTTCACCAACGACCCGGCATCGACTACTCGGAAACTTTTAGTCCGGTAATTAAACCAACTACTATTCGTCTTATATTAACCATTGCAGTCACTCAGAAATGGCATCTTCATCAATTGGATATCAACAACGCTTTTCTACAAGGTACGCTACATGACTCTGTTTTTATGACACAACCCCCCGGGTTTGTTGACCCGGAAAAACCCGACTATGTGTGTAAACTTCAAAAACCTATCTATGGTCTGAAACAAGCACCGAGAGCATGGTACACCTCCCTAAAGTCCCACCTAGTCAGTCACGGTTTTCGAAACTCCCTTTCGGATCCGTCACTTTTTATTCTCCGCACACCACAAACTACACTATTTGTCCTTGTCTATGTCGACGACATTATCGTCACTGGACCGAACCGCAACCACATCACCCAATTTATTTTCCAACTGTCCAAAACATTTTCTCTAAAAGACCTAGGCCCTCTGTCTTATTTTTTAGGCATAGAGGTTACACCTACCAAAACCGGGTTACACTTAAATCAAACGAAATATTTGTCCGACCTTCTTCACAAATTCAATTTCCAGGAATGCAAACCTGCTTCTACACCTATGATATCTCACCCTCCTCTTATAGCTGAACCCTCACAACCCCTTGAAAATGAAACCGACTACCGTGCTATAATTGGTAGCTTACAATACCTTTCACTAACCCGCCCCGACATTGCGTTTCCGGTCAATAAACTAGCACAATTTTTAACACACCCGACTACTACTCACTGGCTTGCACTAAAACGGCTGCTACGTTATTTACGTGGCACCCTCCATCTCGGAATTCACTTCAGTCACTCGTCTTCACTCCGTCTCCACGCATATTGTGACGCGGATTGGGGCGGTGATCCATCGGATTATGTGTCAACAACCGGCTACCTAGTCTACTTGGGTGGCAATCCTATTTCCTGGTCCTCTAAAAAGCAGCGTGCTCTTTCTCAGTCCTCCACGGAAGCCGAATTCCGTGCCATTGCTGCTACAACTACTGAATTATTGTGGCTCAATTCGCTTCCTCATGAACTTGGTATTACGACTATCACAGCTCCAACTATTTATTGTGACAATTTAAGTGCCACTCACTATTCCGCAAATCCCGTTTTTCACTCTCGGATGAAGCATCTTGCGCTTGCATTTCATTTTGTCAAAGAGCAAGTCCGTCAAGGTACGATTCGAATACAACACATTAATGGCACGGACCAGCTCGCTGATACTTTAACGAAGCCGCTTCACAAACCCCGATTCCTTGATTTATCTTCCAAGATTGGTCTCCGTCTACGACCGTCCATCTTGCGCGGGAATGTTAACAATCCTACTGCTACTACAACTGAATCTAGTCAATGTAATTAGTTATTCTATTTTGCACATGTTTTATTATATTTTATTATATTGTACATCTTACTTAGTCAATAGTTGTTGTAACCTACCCACCTTTGTAGCTTCTGGTACCTCAACTTTAGGAAGTTGAGTAGCTTAGTTTACTTATATATACTAGCTTGTAAACAGTAACCATGCAAATATAATAATCACATTCAAAACCTATACTTTATATTATGTACAGTGTTGTCGGATCCGAGGAAGAGGATGATGTATGATGCAGGAATGTACGATTCCACTGAGGAATATGACGAGGTTTGATTTAAATGTTTTGTTTATTGCTATGTTTGGTTTAATTTCAGTATCAGATTGAAAGCGTACTGAGAGAAGACGATTCTTGATGCAGGGTTTCTCCGATTTCATGCAAGAAATGTCGTCACTCATGTCACAAGTTAAACAAGAGGTTAGTATTTATACAACACAATTGTGCCTAGTATGTCTTCTAGGTCAGCAACTGTAAGATTAATTTACATGCTAATTTTTTTTTAATGATGATGTATGGTTTCTATAGGAGGTTGCTTGTAGCATGGAGGATCTTCAAGGTATGTTGGCCGAGTTGGTTCAAGGATTTGATGCTCCCCAATGGTCTTCTGGCCCGCCTTTAAGTACCAACTGCGGTTGTTCTGCAAATTAGCCGTAGTTCATCATTAGGGGTGTTTTGCTGTAGATAGATGGAATGTTTCTCGGCAGTGGCCAAACCCGGAAGCTAATGAAGCATCAACTAGGCTTCAATTCCTTTGGCACCACATATCAATTTTATTTTTGACCTTAAGCCTCAGGCACCGATGATAGCGGTCCTTTGAATCAGGGAATCGATGTAAATGGAATCTGAAATGTAACAGAGTTCTATTAAATACATGTTATATTGCGTTTAATTTTGTGTTCGTTTTTGTTGTTGTATGCAAAGGGAGCAGAAAAGGACCGCGTATTATATGTATAGAGGTGTTATTTTGTGGTGATGTGCATCTACGAAAAGGTCTGCCGGGGGTGTTCTCATTTTCGGTGTAATTTTTGAGCTTGTGTGTGTAGGCTATTGTCAGTTGTTTTGCATTTTGGTTAGGGTTACCTCTTCTCAATAGACCTCTCTTCTGTTTACATCGGAGTTGTTTCGCTCGTAATCTGTTTCTCGTTTTTGCTCTTACTGGTTTTCTACTTTGCTACCAATAAACATAGTTGTTTGATAGAATGTACATCGGAATGTTATGCTGAGCTATTCAACACTAAACAAGGTTCTGAATTATTACATGACTTTGGCAGGTACACCTTGTTTCAGAGGCCTTGCAACAGTTCCCTTTAATAAGATTACTTCCTAACTTACACGACAAACGAAGAATCACAGAGGCTTGTGTCCTATACTCTTCCTAAACAAAGCATTGCCATTTCCCCTAGGTCCAACTTTTGGTGTCGATGTAGTTGATACAGAACGATAATCAGCAACAAAGCTGTGACCCAAGCTCTTTCTAAGAAAACTATGGCCACTTCTTCCTAGTTCAGCTTTCTTCGTCGCCTCCATGAATTTTTCCACAATCTGGCCGTTTTGTCTTGCTTTTGGTTTCCTGTCCTTCACTATCTCTTTCGTGCAAACTACCTCTTTTCTTTTATTTGGTTCCATTACACGATTTCTAGTGCTTACCGTACTGTTGGTATGATTAATCTTATATACATCGGTTCCTTTGTCTGATGATGACTCTATAGGTGATCCTGCAAATTTACTAGCAAAAACTGCTTCTTTAACAATTGAGGTTGAGCAAAATTTTGATCCCGTTCTTGTTTGATTTTCTGGCTTCAAGGTTCGGATTGACGCTTTAGCTGATGATTTGTTGCTAGCAATTATTTCCGACTGCAAAATAGCATGATGGCTGAAAGATGAAACTCAAACCTATGCTACTGAATATATTTGCATCCTACACTTGACTCGTCAATCAATTGTACATCTGGGACTCTGGGTCACGACACTCCATCACTGGAGGAGGAGCTACATAGGTGTATGAGGTGCGGCACATGCTAATCTAAAACTTCCGTGAGTGTAAATTTTGCCACCCTAAATATAGAGTAAAGACGAGAAAGTGCGAACTTCAGCATTTGGGCCAAAATTTATTTGGCTAGCTAAAGCATATTGAATAATGGTATACTACGACTTTTGGATTCGATATGCCACAAAATTTGAGCCTTTTCAGTGTTTCACCATTCCCCGTTTGTGCCTACCCGACAGTCTAAATGTTGCCTCCACCTCTGATCGTGGCCATGTTATAAGAGCATCCAAGGTTACCTTGTCCGCATTAATAGATCAGAACATGAGAGCAAACCATTCTAACGGATCCCAAAACTAAGACAAAAAAAAGTATTATGCGTGGATTGTATACCTTTTCTCTGTTTGCAACCCACGAAAGAGTGTTTGAGACAGGACAAAGTTTGGGGTTTTCATTCAAGTCGAGCTTTCTAGATAGCTTTCTGGTACCAGCTGCCATTATTTTCTGAAAGAAAGTACGGATTTGTGAGCTTACAAACAGCGGCTGTAATTCCGATACTGGCATTAAAAAATTCACCCTTGTATAAACTTTGCTACCGAGAAACAAGAGAACTGACGTTTGCGCTTGCCCATGCATATGTGCAAATATACGACACATTCCAGGATCCGCTTGAGGGCTGAAACACTAAAAATTTCAACAAAGCGAGCTGTAGCGTAGGCCTGATCTAGTGATCTATAAGATTTTTTAAGCTCATTTACATGTAAGTAGGCCTGTTGTTACAATCGTTGAGCTTGAATGTTTTAAAATCCTTGATCGAGAATTCAATACCTAACCCTCTCTTGTTTTTGCTCTAAGATCCGTCAATAAACACTTCATTATTTATAATGGTTCAGTTGTTCCTAAAAGAGGAGAATTTAAGAGGTGAAGTGTCCTTTTTGTGATTTCATTCAATTTTGTCATCTAGTCTTGGCAACTAATGGTAGCAAAATAAAAGAAAACAGGAAGAAGATAGAATATTGCACTAAACTCACTTCTCTACTCTTCTCTGCTCCTCCATAACACCGAAAACTTTTGTTCCTTACACTTTGACTTCCTTCCTTCCTGTAAGAGGTAATCGACCTTGTCGAACTGGAAATTTGTTATACCAAACATTATTGTAATGAAGCTTATAGCCATATCAATACGTTAAGAGCTTAATACGTTTCAGTTAGAATTAAACCTTATAGCAGATCGAGGCCTTAGCAATTCACTCATCTCGGGTGTAGACCGTTGTGGTGTGGCTGCTCTCTTTTGTCTCACTTCTTTCTTTGCTCCGCCCGAGCACCGGAAACTGGAGTTCATTACACTTTGACCAATTTCCTTCCTGTAAGAGGCAATCTGCCTTGTTGAGCTGAAAATTTATTTTACCATCCATTATTATTATTGCGAATATAAACCATCACTGTTGACAGTTGAGAGCTTAGTAAGTTTCTATCAGAATTAAACCTCATCGCTGATCGAGGCCTTTGGGATTCGTTTCTCTCAGGTGTAGATGGTTGCGGTGTGGCTGCTCTCCTCGGTCTTACTTCCTTCTCACTACAAGTGAACAAATTAGAGAGATGCCTATCAGCATCATAGCAAATGAAAATGCAGTGAATGTACCCTTTTTATCGAAGAGAGTACCTTCTCTTAGTTTGAGGCGAGTCTGATTTTGAGTTTTGAGGATTCTGCAAAAAAGATTTTTATCTCCATCAAACACAAACCCGTGCACAAGCAACCTAATTTAGGAGCTAATGCTAATTTATACAATCATAGAAAATACTCTCTTTTGGTCAGATTTGTTAAAATAATAACAAGAATCAGTGTAAACCTAACATAAACAAAATTTCTTAATCACAAAAAAAAAAACATTACCTCTTTCGGCAATTGTCTTAGAGATGATTGTAGAGATGGCGTAATTGTTTCCGAAATCTGCTTCTTAGCCCGAGATCTCAGAGGGGATTGTATTTCCCTCCAACTATTTGTTCGAGTAATTCCCTTCTTAACCTCAACATTGCCATTAATTAGAACATCTGCACCAGATCTTGATCTGAGCCCTGAAGATCCGGTTTTGTCTGGAGACTTCAATGTCTACAAGTGAATTGTAAACATATATTACCCACAAGGACAACTAAGATATACGTTACATACAATTTCCTAAAATTGCAAGCATAGTTAGGTTATACAGTTTTGTGCTTAAAGCTTGGTTTCGGTATTGATCGCAGAAGTATTGGAGTAGCATGATCGCAGTCATTGCACTACAGATGCAACCGATACCACCTGAAAATGTAGCCATGGTAACCTTCACCATGATATATCGGTCCAAATGAGGTGTTATGGGTTCGTTTTAATACAGTGGTCTTCTGTGACACCTAAACTTATTTGTAAATGATCGCACAGAGCAATATATAACAAGTTTATTAAGAGTGCAAGAAGAAGTTACCCTAGGAACAGTATCTACCTTTGAAGGTTGATTGATCAACTCCTCAGAAGTGCTTTCAGAAATGCATTGTTCCTTCAGTTCATCTGCGGTCTCATCATTAGATTCTGATTCTAAATTAACATTCTGCTGAACATTGAGCAATGAATCCTGATTACAGGCTGATTCACTCTCCCCTGCTTCCACATTATCAATCCATTTCACATTTTCCACTGGAAAGACGGTACGTGGAGTGGGTTCTTGCTTTAATTCTAAGCGATCTGTGAGCATAGAGTCATAATCGTGTTCTTGGTCACATAAATCACCCGCCAAGGTCGAGCTCTTGAGCCTTGTATCAACCTCGTTAAACGTGTTAGTATCATCTATACTTGACAAAGATACGGTGTGTGATTCTAAATGTAAATTGGAAGCTAAACCAGCTTCATATTCAAAGGCTCTGAAATCTCCATCAGAGGAACCCTTTGGACTTTCGTCAAAATGATATACATCACGATTTTCAACTGTCGGTTGAGGCTCCTCCACATGGATCAATTCTTTCTGAACTTCTTCACAACTGATTGTACTGCTAGAGCTACTCTCACTTCCTTCAGCCTGACTCTCTGAAGAAGCTTGGCGTAGTAATGCTCTCTTCCTAAAATGAGCTTCAAAATACGCCTTTTTCTCAGTGACTGACCCTGGTTTCGCATACTTCTCAACTTCTTCTAAATATCTATTGTGCGAAAAGGATGACCTTCTTTCCCACGAAAGAGATTCTAGTTCAAACCTTCCGAATGATATCGAGCTTGAATGTAGAGCATCCATCTGTAATTAACAAAATACCCATAGCAAATAAGTGGAAAACACTATTTGGTTTATTTAAGCTGGAATAAGCACACCGGTAAGGCAGTAACCATGATGTAGGGTTCTCTTTTAGTTTGAAGAGGAGCAAGGCACACTGAGGTGCTAACGGGCCGAGGCATCTAAAATGCAGTGTTTAAACTGAAGGTTCTCTGTCAACTGATACAAGTCAAAGTAATCAATGGAAACAGACTCCTAGAAAAACTGAAGCAACCATGAAAAAACAGTAATGTCTTTTGGGCCATTGGGGTGACTCTACCATTATCTTTATCGGATTCGCTTTCAGTCTTTCAGAGCTTGTATCTTTTTAGCTAACGTGTAAGTCCTCATTGAGGTACCACTGATCATCATACACTGTGAACCAAGGACTTAGTTTATTTACATACGTAATTGTTTCACTGGGATTTACGAAGAACAATTGATGCTAAAAGGCTAAATTAAACTAGGCGTACTCGGTTGCACAACAGCTGGTTTTTGAATGTTAAGTGCTATTCTCAGTCTCTCAGTGAGTCGGTGTGAATACAGAGATCACCCAGTGATTTTGAAGGAATCTGAAGCGGGTTTCTTAATTCGGACATTGGACAAACTGACAAATTTTGCAATGAGCCACTTACATACTTAAACATGGATCCACCCCGAAACAAAAGAGACATTTTGGACTCTGAACATAAAGTTTTGACTTGAATCGCGAGAAAACCCACTAAAATAACCAAATATGAGATTCGACCCATCAGCCAGATGGAATGATAATAACCGGCCTCAACATGGCCGGCCCCCTTGACATATGTAACAAAAATCCATGTATGGGATAAGTAATGCACTAGAAATATCAAGTGAAGCATTGTGATGATCAATAAGGGAGCTTCTCTAAGTCAATAATTATGCACCAAGGGGTTAGCAAGGAATGCAAATTCTCTTTTGAGAGTCATAGGTACGATTATAAACGTGACTATTTTATGATAAAATGTGATTACTAAAATGGTTACTATCTAATACGAATAATTAACTAGTGGTCACATTTTATCGTAAAATTAGGTTGAATTATACTCTACATTACTAACTTGCTGTCTTGCTCGGAGAATTATGCAACCGAATTCAAATCTTGGCTCCGCCGCCACCTTATGGTTGCACTCATAAGGAACCAGTTAATAAAAACATAAGAGTCAAAATAGTTATCTAAGGAATCCATGAAATTTAGTGAGAAACCAACCCTTAACAAGTTAACAAGCATAATCACAAAGCCATACAAAACTGTGATGAGAAAAGAAATGGATAATAATATATAAAAGACAATACCTGAAAGCTAAGGCTAAAAGGTTGTTGAACATCACCCGCCATAATTGGGCACCTCTAAAATTAATGTAAGAGGCTAAGAGCCCACTAATAGTGTTTCATGTCAATATACATTGACATGTTAGAGGTTTATTATCCTTAAACTAATGAGAAAGAAAGCAAATGAGAAATTGAGTGTAAGCATTTAGTAACTTTTATTAAGAATCTATAAGTATGCGTGTTGTACACTTCTACTACCCAACTCTAATCTAATCTAAGAGTAATATACTAGTACGCACATTCTGGCTTTAGACGGTCACTACTTTTTGTCTGAAATTTTAAACTGATATATGTGATCATTTTATGCTAAAATGACATCTTATGAGGACTTATTTTTTAATAGCGATCATATTTAACTCTACAATAATTACAAAATTCGATGCTATTGCTTCAGATTAAAATGTATCATTTGAAGTAAGATCAACTGATACTTGTATTCGTACATAGGGGTAAGTAATAATTAATTAATTAATTAATTAAGAAGTTAATCTTGAAGTTGATTAATATAATAATGGTTTGATGCATAAAGTAAGTACGTTGTCATGTGCCACCCAACACGGGTTTTGTCAAGTAATAGTGTGAATGTGTGATTGGTGATGACGCCAAGATGTTCCCATCGCACCGCCGTGGATCTGACGGCTGGGATCCCTTGATGATGGGTTTTGTTGTATTAATACTCATGGCTTCCTCAGTACTTCGAATCTCTCACGTGTCATTCGTCGTCTCCTTGTTACCATTTCCTAACCCCGATTATGACCCTTCAACTACCTTTTATGTACCCAGTATTAATTAATGTATACTTCCAGTTCTCCTCTAGTCCTCTAAGCCCTGTTTTTTCTGACTTTTTAGAGCTGAACTGAACATAATCAAGCTAAACTGAACTGAATAAAGCTGAACTGAAATAAGCATATTAAAGCTGAACTGAACTGAAATAATAATAATAATAATAATAAAATAATAATAATAATAATAATAATAATAATAATCCGTTAGAGAGAAGGAGTGTTAAGGCGATTTGCGATTGATTAGGGCACGAGTTGGTTGCTGCTGCCAGTGTCTGCCACCGCGCCATCCACCACGCCAGCCACCACACTGCCCATACCGGCCACCCAGACCTCTCGTCGTCGGCCGGTGTGAGTTTGTTTGTGGTTCTTTACTGCGGTTGTGGTGTTTTCTGTTTTACGAGCGTCGGCGGCGTTGTTTTCTGGCTTACTCCGTATCCTGCCTGTGTGTGGGTTGTTTGTGGGGTGTACTTGTGTGTCGGAGTGTCGCCGTCGGTGGCTGGACAAGTTTTGTGCCGCTGCTTTTAGGGTTTTTTTTTTTTTGTGTTTAGCGTTTTTTTTTAAGGGCTGCCACTTCAGGCTGGTGGTGGCGTGACCCCTCTTTTGACTACCAATCCGGCAACCGCCTAGCAACTTTTGGCTGTGGAGTTGCTAGTGGTGGTGCGGTGCGAGAGTTGTGTGAATCCTGTTGACAGTGCTTTCGGGTTTCGGTTGCGGTGTCGCGGTTAGCATCGCCATTGGTGCCGCGGCTTGCATCGCTATGGCTGGAGCGGTTAGCCGCCTTGTGTCAGCCTGTGTGGTGGTTGCAGGTTAGCCATCGTTGTCTTGGACGGCCGCTTGGTGTGTTTGTTTTTTAGGGTTTTGTTTGTTTCTTTTTGGATGTTTCTTGCCATGCACATGCACGTGCATTAGCATGTGCTTTGGTGGTTGGCTCTTGTTGTTGCTTGTTTCTTACCATGCCTATTTTAGTCCGATTTCGGTGTCCTTTTTCGAGTCTTCATGCGTGTCCGGATGGTCGTGGTAAGGGCCTTACTAAGGCTGCTTGGCAGAAGCATTTTCACGACCGACATTGTCTTGGTGGTGCTATGAGTCTGACGCGTCAAACTCTTACTGATAGTCTGACTGTCTTCTCTAATGTTGAGATTACTTTGAAGCGGATGGGGCTTTGGTTGTGTGGGGAGTGTTTTAAAACCCATACCTTTCGCTCTAGGTGTCGGCATAGTCGGGGTGATTTTGTTGCGCCACCGGATTGTGGTGATGGCATCGTTAGATTTATTATTCATGGTATTCCAAGACCTTCTGCCCCGTCTCCCTCGGTTCTTTCATCTGATGATGGGGTTGGGTTTGCTCAGTGGTCTATATCTTCACTTGATCGGTTATTATCTTTGGGCCTTCGCACCGTGAAATCTATTCCTCCTAAGTGTCGTCTTGGGTTTGCTCGGGTTTTGAAGGGGGTTTTAGATGATGTGGTTGAATCTCCTGGTGACCTCTCCTGCTGGGTTCGTATGCTTGTGTTGCCTCTCTGTCTGCTTAAGACCTTCGTTCCTAGAAGTAATCTTGAGTGTCGGACTGCTGTTAGGCGACAGCGTCAGGAGGAGAGTATCACCAGGGCGATTCTTGCTTGGGGGGTGCCTGGAGGGGGTTTGCAACTTTTGCAGGAGTGTTTGGCTGAGGTTCCTCCTTCTTTTCATGTAGAGGAGGACCTGGATTTGAGTGTGCTTAACCTCCGCCAATGTCGGCGGAAGATTTGTGATGGCCACTATTCTGCTGCTGTTAGGGTGTTTTCTTCTTCCGGCGTCGCCCCCTACTCTGATGCCACTCTTGAGGCTTTGCGAGAGAAGCACCCGGTAGCCTCATCTCCTTCCTTGCCTCCTTTGCCGGTGGACCATCATTCTCTTGTTGCCTCTTCGGCTGTGGTTTTGGATATGATTCGTAGTTTCCCTCGTGGCACTTCTTGCGGGAGGGACGGTTTTCGTGCCCAACACCTTATGGACTGCTTGAGTGGCGCTGTTGTGGCTATCTCTGATGATCTGATCGCTTCTATTGCTAAGGTGGTCAATCTTTTTCTTGAGGGTAGATGTCCACTAGCTCTTGGTGAGTACATTGCCAGCGCTCCGCTCACGCCTCTTGTTAAACCTGGTGGTGGTGTTCGTCTCATTGCTGTTGGTACTGTCTGGAGACGTCTTGTTTCTAAGGTAGGTGCTTGTTTGGTTGGTCCTTCTTTGTGTTCTTATTTTGATGGTCTTCAGTTTGGGGTTGGGGTGTCCGGTGGAGGAGAGGCTGTCTTGCATGCCTTGAATCGGTTCATTGAGGCTCGTGGTGGGGATGTGGGGCTTTCTATGTTGCTGGTTGATTTCCAGAATGCTTTCAACCTTGTTGATCGTGTAACCATGCTTCTGGAAGTTCGCCGTCGTTGCCCGATTCTTTCCCGTTGGGTGGAGTTCTGTTACTCTCGTCCTGCCCGTCTTTTTTATGGGGAGCATTGTCTATGGTCTTGTCAGGGAGTCCAGCAGGGTGATCCTTTGGGCCCCTTGCTTTTCGCTTTGGTTTTGCATCCCTTGGTGTGCAAGATACGGGACTCTTTTGATTTGAGTTTACAGGCTTGGTACTTGGATGATGGCACCATTGTTGGGGATAATTTGGAGGTGGGGAAGGTGTTGGATTTGATTATAGCGGATGGTCCTCAGTTTGGTCTCCATCTTAATATCGCTAAGACTGAGGTTTTTTGGCCTACTAAGGATCCCCAGAGTCGACTTCCTGGTGTTTTCCCTCCTTCTATTGCCCGGCCTTTGCGTGGTGTCTCTGTTTTAGGTGGGCCTGTCAGTACTTGCCCTAGTTTTGGCAGTGAGCTTGTAGCGAAGAGAGTGACTAAGACCATCGAGCTTATGGATTTGGTTGCTAAGATTGAGGACCCGCAATGTGAGCTGCTTCTGCTTCGAGCTTGTACTGGTATTTCTAAGCTCTACTTTACCCTCCGTACTTGTTCCCCGGGGATCTTTGGGTCTGTCCATCTTCGTTTTGATGCAGCACTTCGTTCTAGCTTGGAACGTATTGTCACCGCGTCTGGGCCTGGTTTTGGGGATTGGCAGTGGCGCCTTGCCACTTTCCCTTTTCATCTTGGTGGGCTCGGTGTTTATGCTGCCGGGGATGTTTTGCACTATGCTTTTTTGGCGTCTCGTTTGCAGTCTGCTGATTTGTAGGCTAAGCTTGTACGGCCTTTTGGTATTGTGGATGTTGGTCCTACTTTCGATGCTGCCTTGCGGGTGTTCTCTGAGACTACAGGTTCTGCCTTTTTATGTGATCCTAGTGAAATCGCTGCCCCTAAACTTATGAAGAAACTGGCAGATATATATTTTGCGAGGATTGCTGCTACTGCGGAATCTGTTTTCTCTTTGACACCGCGCCAGCTTGCGTTATGGAAGTCTCAGCAGGGTACCCACTCCTCTGATTGGTTGCGTGCGGTCCCTATCTCTGGGTTGGGTCAGACTATGAACGGTAGGACTTATCGTAGTGTGCTTGGGTATCGACTGGGTATTCCGTTATTCGGGGTATCTAGGGCTTGTCCTGCCTGCTCTCGGGTTTTTGCTGATGATATTTTTGGGGACCACGCGGTTTCTTGTACTGGTACTGTGTGGGTTAAGCATCGGCATAACCTCGTTCGTGACACTTTATTTGACATATGCTATAGGGCTGGTATTTCTACGGGCAAGGAGGTTGATATCGGTTTGGTTGACGGGCATGGCGGGTCTCTTCGTCCTGCGGATTTGCTACTTTATTCCTGGGACAGAGGGCGTGATGTGTGTGTTGATTTGACAGGGTCTTCCCCTTGATTCAGACTGGGATGTCCGATTTTGTGCCGGGACGGGTTGTCGCTGATGCTGCTCAGCGCAAATGTGCTAAGTATGGATATTTATGCGCGGCTGCTGGCTATGGTTTCCTACCCTTCTCTTTCTCTTCGCTTGGAGAGCTGGGCTCGGATGCTGTTGACTTGCTCAAGCGGATCCAGAAATTCTCGGTATCTCAGGATGCTGGGGCTCGGGTGGCCGCTTATATCTTTACTAGGCTTAGTTTTGCTATAGCTAAGGGGGTGGGGGCTCAGATTGTCTCTCGGCTCCCCACCAACTTCTTGTAAACTTTATATTTTATTTAAATCAAAGCTCCGCGCATCTTATAATAATAAAAAAAAAATAATAACAACAATAATAATGATTATGATTATTAGTTGTTATCATAATCATAATGGTAATGATAAATATTATTAGTTGTTATCATTAGTCTTAGTAATAATATTAGTAAATAGTAATAGTAGTATTAATATTAATATGATTGATTTTGATAGTCATAACATTTATTATAATAACAATAATAATTAGTGATAATAATAATAATAGTGATAATAGTAGTAATAACAATAATACTAGTAGTAGTAAGTAGTAGTAAATTTCTTTTAAATTGTGTTTTGAGCTTGATAAAATAATAATAATAATAATAATAATATTTTCAAACGAGAGGGGGAGGGAGTGCGATCAGCGATTTGGCGATTAGGGTTTGCTGGCTATTGCTTGTCTGGTGTTGCGGCTGCCGTCGGCCTCCCTGACCACCACCACCACCTCCGGCCTTCCTCTCAGCCCTACGACGCCTGCCTGTCCTCACGTAGGGTGCCGTCGTTTGTAGGATGCGGGTTGAAGATTTGTAGGTTGCGGGTTTGTGGCAGTCACCCTATTAGATTCAGCCGCCTTGGCCTTCTGCCTTGCTTGGTCGTTGGTCATCAAGGGCGACCAAGCCGCTCGTGTAGACGGTCAGCAGAGGCGGCGTTTGACGGGTGATGCGTCAACAATTATCGCGTCGGCGTCGTTGGTTGTTGGGTTGGTGTTCGTTGCTTCTTGCTGGGGTCTTCTGATAGTGGCCGGTGATGGCCGTCGCTGTGGTGGCTGTTTGTGGGCCGGGCTGTGGCCGCTTTGATGGTGGCTGTTCTTTAGCTAGCACGTGGTAAGTATACTCATGCACATAATAGGGTTTTGTGTTTTTTTTCCTTAGATATTATTACTTTATTATTTTATTCTTCTTTTCCTTTGTCATGCCGGCTACCTTGGTTCGTTTTCGTTGTCCTTTTTCGGGTCTTCATGAGTGTCCAGATGGACGTGGTAAGGGCCTTACTAAGGCCGCCTAGCAAAAGCATTTTCAGGACCGATATTGTCTTGGTGGTGCTATGGGTCTGACACGTCAAACTCTTACAGATAGTTTGACTGTTTTCTCTAATGCCGAGATTACTTTGAAGCGGATAGGGCTTGGGTTGTGAGTGTTTTAAAACTCATACCTTTCGCTCTAGGTGTCGGCATGGTCGGGGTGATATAGTTGCGCCTCCGGATTGTGGTGATGGCATCGTTAGTTTTATTATTCATGGTATCCCTAGACCTCCGGCTCCGTCTCACTCGGTCCTTTCATCTGATGGTGAGGTGGAGTTTGCTCAGTGGTCTGTTTCTTCGCTTGATCGTTTACTTTCTTTGGGCCTCCGCACCGTGAAATCTATTCCTCCTAAGTGTCGTCTTGGGTTTTCTCGGGTTTTGAAGGGGGTCTTGGATGATGTGGCTGACTCCCCTGGTGACCTCTCCTGCTGGGTTCGTTTGCTTGTGTTGCCTCTTTGTCTGCTTAAGACCTTCGTTCCTAGGAGTAATCTTGAGTGTAGGACTGCTCTTAGGCGACATAGTCAGGAGGAGAGTATTACCAGGGCTATTCTTGCTTGGGGGGTACCTGGAGGGGGTTTGCAGCTTTTGCAGGAGTGTTTGGCAGAGGTTCCCCCTTCGTTTTCAGGTGGAGGAGGACCTAGATTTGAGTGAGCTTAACCTCCGCCAATGTCGGCGGAAGATTTGTGATGGCCACTATACTGCTGTTGTTAGGGTGCTTTCTTCCTCTGGCGTAGCCCCTTACTCTGATGTCACTCTTGGGGCTTTGCGAGAGAAGCACCCGGCCGTCCCATCACCTTCCTTACCTCCTTTGCCTGTGGACCATCATTCTCTTGTTGCCTCTTCGGCTGTGGTTGTGGATATGATTCGTAGTTTCCCACGTGGCACTTCTTGTGGGAGGGATGGGTTTCGTGCCCAACACCTCATGGATTGCTTGAGTGGCGCTGCTGTGGCTATCTCTGATGATCTGATCGCTTCTATTACTAGAGTGGTCAATCTTTTTTCTTGAGGGCAGATGTCCACCAGCTCTTGGTGAGTACATTGCCAGCGCTCCACTCACGCCACTTGTTAAACCTGGTGGTGGTGTTCGTCCTATTGCTGTTGGCACCGTCTGGAGACGTCTTGTTTCTAAGGTAGGTGCTTGTTTGGTTGGTCCATCTTTGTGTTCTTATTTTGCCGGTCTTCAGTTTGGGGTTGGGGTGTCCGGTGGAGGAGAGGCTGTCTTACATGCCTTGAATCGGTTCATTGAGGCTCGTGGTGGCGATGTGGGGCTTTCTATGTTGCTTGTTGACTTTCAGAATGTTTTCAACCTTGTTGATCGTGTAACCATGCTTTTGGAAGTTCGCCGTCGCTGCCCGATTCTTTCCCGTTGGGTGGAGTTATGTTACTCTAGTCCTGCCCGTCTCTATTATGGGAAAATTCTTTGTGGTCTTGTCAGGGAGTCCAGCAGGGTGATCCTTTGGGACCCTTGCTTTTCGCTTTGGTTTTGCATCCCTTGGTGTGCAAGATACGGGATTCTTTTGATTTGAGTTTGCAAGCTTGGTACTTGGATGATGGCACCATTGTTGGGGATACTTTGGAGGTGGGAAAGGGTTTGGATTTGATTTTGGCAGATGGTCCTCAGTTTGGTCTTCATCTTAATGTCGCTAAGACTGAGGTTTTTTGGCCTACTGAGGATCCCCGGAGTCGACTTCCTGGTGTTTTCCCTCCTTCCATTGCTCGGCCTTTGCGTGGTGTTTCTGTTCTGGGTGGGCCTGTCAGTACTTGCTCTAGTTTTGGTAGTGAGCTTGTGGCGAAGAGAGTGACTAAGACCATCGAGCTGATGGATTTAGTTGCTAGGATTGAGGACCCGCAATGTGAGTTGCTTCTGCTTAGAGCTTGTACGGGTATATCTAAGCTCTACTTTCCCCTCCGTACATGTTCCCCGGGGATCTTTGGGTCTGTCCATCTTCGTTTTGATGCAGCACTTCGTTCTAGCTTGGAACGTATTGTCACCGCGTCTGGGCCTGGTTTTGGGGATTGGCAGTGGCGCCGTGCCACTTTCCCTTTTCATCTGGGTGGGCTCGGTGTTTATGCTGCCGGGGATGTTTTTCATTATGCTTTTCTAGCGTCCCGTTTGCAGTCTGCTGATTTGCAGGCTAAGCTACTTCGGTCTTCAGGTATTGTGAATTCTGGTCCTACTTTCGACGATGCCTTGCGGGTGTTCTCTGAGACTACAGGTTCTTCCTTTTTACGTGATCCTAGTGAAATCGCTGCCCCTAAACTTATGAAGAAACTGGCAGAGATATATTTTGCGAGGATTGCTGCTACTGCGGAATCTGTATTCTCTTTGACACCGCGTCAGCTTGCGTTATGGAAGTCTCAGCAGGGTGCCCACGCTTCTGATTGGTTGTGCGCGGTTCCTATCTCTGGGTTGGGTCAGACTATGAACCGGAGGACTTACCGTAGTGTGCTGGGGTATCGCCTTGGTGTCCCGTTATTCACGGTATCTAGGCCTTATCCTGCTTGCTCTCGGGTTTTTGCTGATGATGTGTATGGGGACCACGCTGTTTCTTGTACTGGTACTGTGGGGGTTAAGCATCGGCATAACCTCGTTCGTGACACCTTATTCGACATATGCTATAGGTCTGGTATTTCTTCGGGCAAGGAGGTTGATATAGGTTTGGTTGATGGGCATGGCGGATCTCTTCGACCTGCGGATTTGCTACTTTATTCGTGGGACAGAGGGCGTGATGTGTGTGTTGATTTGACAGGGTCTTCCCCCTTGACTCAGACTGGGATGTCTGATTTTGTGCCGGGACAGGTTGTTGCTGATGCTGCTCAGCGCAAATGTACTAAGTATAGGGATTTATGCGCGACTGCTGGCTATGGTTTCCTACCCTTCTCTTTCTCTTCGCTTGGGGAGCTGGGCTCGGATGCTGTTGACTTGCTTAAGCGGATCCAGAAGTTCTCGATATCTCAGGATGCTGGGGCTCGGGTGGCCGCTTATATCTTTACTAGGCTTAGTTTCTCTATAGCTAAGGGGGTGGGGGCCCAGATTGTCTCTCGGCTCCCCACCAACTTCTTGTAAACTTTACATTTTATTTTAATGAAAGCTGCGCGCATCTTATAATAAAAAAAATAATAAAAAAAAATAATAATAATAATAGTAAAAATAATTATTATAATAAATAATAATAGTAATAATAATTATTATAATAAATAATAATAGTAATATTAATAATATTGATAATAGTTGCTATTAATAGAATATTCCCCTACAGTTCATAATAATTTTTGTATTTTTTATTACATAGTTTTAGAGACGACACTTTGACTTGATTTCTCTTCATTTATATTAAAAAAGTTCATTTAAAAAATATGTTTCCAATTTTTTTTTAATGATGAATGTAAATGTTTTTTGTTAAAACGTCTAAGTTTTTATATTTTAAAATTTATTTATGGCCAAAGTTATAACGAGGGATAATTATGAGATGGAGGGAGTATTATTTAATTAATAATAATAATAATAGTAATAGTAATAAAATAATAATAATAACTAATATTAATATTAATATTAATATTAATAAAAAAATTAAGTTTAAAATGGGTAGAACTGTAGTGAGCTGAATTTAGTGGAGCTAAACTGAACTGAATGAAGTTGAGCTGAACTGAACTGAATAGAGCTGAACTGAACTGAACTGAACTGAATAGAGCTGAACTCAACTGAACTGAACTGAATATAGCTGAACTGAACTGAACTTTAATGAATAGAGCTGAACTGAACTGAAATGAACTGAAATTAAGCTGGAAAGAACAGGGCCTAAGTCTCCCTTATTACAAATATATACGTCGTAACCTTCTGATAAATCAAGTATCTCTCACTTGAATAGTTGAATAGATAAGATAAATCCATGCAATCACAAATAACTTGTCTTTTTCTATTCATGTGGATAATATTTTCCCGTCGTAAGCTTGTGACAGATATGTCCGTCACAAATAAAAATTTGTGTGAGTCTTAACCTAACTGGAGATATTAGTTTAGACCCGTGTAATACATACATGGTATATAGAGCTTTTTATTTGTATATTACTTATTACTTAAATGAAATAGGTATCTCAATCTCATTTTTTAGTTGCATTTTTCATCATTATATTTTAAAAAAAAAAAATTGAACTGAAAATTAATTAAGATAATTGAGTGATGTGCTGAAATGTAATTTTTACAAAAAAGTCAATTATTCCAATTTATAAATTTTCCCAATTTTTTTGCCACGGAACTAATAATAGCGGTTTACAATCTTGTTTTATATTGAATATAGGACAATTATTCTTTAATAATAGTTTCAATAAACGTTTAGCAATTTATAGTTTATCACTTTTATTTTAAATTAACAAGAAGATTAAAAATAAATGTTTTGTGAAAATGATATAATTTGATGAAAAAAATAATTTTAATAAAATTAATTATAATTATTAGTTTTCTTATTGAAGTGAATGCACAATCGTCATTAATTTCGTTTTCTTATTTAAGAAGATGCTTTTTGTGGAAAAGTGTTGAAAAGTTTTATCCACTTCGTATATTGGGGATGTGATATAATCAATTAATCATATAAGAATTGGATCAAAGTATAGAAGTCTCTTCAATGATTAAGTTATAACTTACTTTGTACTAGCTTAATTTTGTCATATCAATAGTGCATATCCCGTGCTAATAATGCACGATATTTTAAATTTTGTTATAGACGGATTTTAGTAATTAAAGAAACGATAATAATTGTGTAAGACGGTCATACACTTTTAGACGGTTCCAATGTATAGTCAAGACTGAGTTGGCTTGACCGAGAGAAGATCTTCCGCTTGAGATAACCAGGTGGTCTAGATATTCAGTAATTTTCGCCCCTTTTGTTGGAATCCTATAAATAGTTAAATGCCCATGTAATGTATTAATTGAGAGAGAAAATATACACTTCAATGATAAATGATAGGCTATCGCACACCTAATCAAAGATAAATACCCTAGACACAAATGAACGTAGTAATAGGGGTCGAACACAAGGAGACGGGAGTTGCTATACAAGTTGTTATGGGGTGAATTCTATCAACGTCGGTTATCGACTGGTTTGGTTGGGTTTATGAAACAACAATAATAATAATAAAGGAAGAGTCTAGGGAGGTCGGGTCACACGTGCAAATTATGTAAATGCTCAAGTCAAACTAGGAAATTGATAATAACGATAATTGTTTAGGCTAAAGACACTCACCTCTCGATATTAGTGTCAACCATAGATCGGGTCCTAACGAACTCTCGCTTTGGCTAGGTCGATCTACTAACCCATACTTAGTCTAATTCAATTCCATGCCTCTCGACTTATAGAAAGATTTAACAAATTTAATCAAGGATTGTGATCAATAATCAAATATTAACAATACAATGCAAGCATGTGATAGAAACAACTATATGATATCATAACATCTCATTTCAACTATTGCAAATATTATTTATGCATTGATTCCCTAATTCCCTAGACAAAGTAACTACTCTTGCATAATGATAACTACTCTAATAACAAATGATAAAGTAAACATGATAACTAACTAATAATGGAAATGACAAAGGAAATAACAATACAATACAAGAAATAGAATTACCTCAACAAAGGAAATAAAACTTGGAATTGAATAACACAATGGAACCAAATAACTTGCAAATGAACTTGTAATATAAATTGAAATACTTACAGGAATTATTTGTAACAACTAATGGAAACTAAACTATTCCCTAATCTAATGACTAATGATATTATGTAAAAAAGTGTTTAGAGTGTATACCAAGATGATCCTAAGTGTCGAAGTCCCTCTCCTTTATATAGAGAGATGGACTTGAAACAGATGCAACTTACGGCACCCCAACCCCGATCGGGGTTTCACTAATCCGGGTACATTTGATGACTCAATTAAATGCTTGAGGAATCCTATGATACGCCTTTAAGCTCCTTAATTCTCCGGCTAATTGCATAGTTTGGCATCCCATGAGCATCCAAAGAGCATCCCTATGTTGAGTTGTGGACTTCTTAGTTTGGGCTCCATTTTGGTTTCTCATTTGTACACCAAACCATTTCACAAATCTTCATGTTTGGGCTTGTCATTTCTCATAGTACCCCTCCATGGTCTATCTTGCTTCCATTTAGCTTAGTGAACTTTGATGTTTGCTAATGTGCTAGGAAAAAACATTTAAATGCTTAGATTCCTACAAAATATAACAAACACAAGCAATACACCTCGAACACGGAATTAGCTCACAAACACATTAAAAGAAGTGCAATAATCAAATAAACCGAGCTAAAATAGGGAGTTAAACTATATATAAAATGCACTCATCAATAAACCTTGGATCTAGATTTATATATTATCTTAATCTATCTTCAATTAGCTTGATCTTTTTTTAATTACTCTTTAATTACTTGTTAATCAAGATTAGTAGTTAGATTTCTTGGGTTTATATTGAAGATTTGGTGACAAGATCTTCATTTTATTTAAGCATTCTTCTTATTTTCTTCATATATTGCTATTATCATCTGTATTAATTGGTATAATTCCTAATCTCTATTTTAATTACTTGTTAATCCTCGTTTAAATCATTAGTCACTTGTCTTATATCATCGTTTAGTTTAGGTCCAATGTCTTATGTTATTGTTATTATGTTTACATAAATCATAAGTGATTATTGATTAGGTTAGGGTTAATGGAGGATTATAGGGATGATTATGACTTAATCTATATTTGGTGGGTCTTATTGCTTATCCCAATTCGACCAGGTCGCCGTGAGTAGGACTTCGGCCTTCTATTTTCCTTGCAGAGCCAGTACCAGGACAAAGATAAAAGACTCTGTTTCCAATACTTTCACTCTACATGTTTGATGAAATGTGTGAATGACCAATTTGTTTATACGCATCTATAAGATCGAGAGCCTTAGATGAAGTTAGAACTTGCTTGTTATTGGTAGATTGACCTAGTATACACGGAAGCTAGCTAGTGTCGGTCTAGGTAGGGTCGCTAGATCGAGAGATTCGGCCCGTTAACTGAATAAAGCCTAATCGATTATATACTTGACTCATAAACCCATAATCTACCCCATATGAACCCAAATCACCCCAATTTCTCTTTTATTGATTCTGCATCAATTACTCTAGTTCATTTCTATAGTTTTCATTTCCTTTGTCGTTTTTTTTACATTCCTAGTTTAGTTATTTAATCCAAATCAAATAATGGGAGTTGCACTTCTAGACCTAGACTTTGAAGAATGTGGAGAAATCTCGTCCCATGGATCGACCTTGACTTATTCAATTCATTTGTTTAAGTTAAGTATTATAAATACGTTTGATAAACCCGGAACAATGACCTATCATAATTTAATTGGGGATCTTATCTTATCTTATCTTATCTTTTATCAATCTTAATTAGAAAATCTTAGATCTAGAATTATTCTTTAATCCTTCCATAATTAGTTTAATCTTTCCTTAATAATAATTTGATTACTCTTATATCTACCTTAAGGCTATATTTGACAAAACTAGTTGAAAAGATATGAAAACTGAAAAGATAGCTGAAAATGAAAAGCTAACTGAACTCTGAAAAGATAACTGATAAGGTAGCTGAAAATTAGGAGCTGATAAGGTAACTGATTATATAAAAAATCGTTTGGCAAACTAGCTGAAAAGGTAGCTGATTTTGGTGAAATGACATAAACGGATATGATAATATAATTAATCATATTTACGAATAAAAAGTAGTAATTAATTATCCAAAAGTTGTCATTTTGTACCAAAAAAATTTCACGTTTTTTCTTCGCACGAACGACTATCATACTATAAAAGTTGTGTTGAAAACAAAATATTACAAAAAATTGAAAAAACAAGCATACTAAAATATGTCGCAAAATTAAATAAATAAAAAATTAGGAAAACACAATTAAATTAATTTTTGGAGATAATAGTTTTCTTTTATTCCGGCAAAACATTACTTAAAATAATTAGTCGGAAGATCATTATCGAAAACTTGATTTTTTTTGCCAACACAATTTCTTTCTCCGCCAAATTATGTAAATCATGTAATACAGTTATATCTAAGTAATACTAAATATAGTTTTGAAAGACAAAACCATTTAAAAAAGATTCAAAGTACTAATTATATCAACAAAGTTAACTTTCAGTTTCGGTAGATCATCATAAGAACTCCAAAGTTAAGCGTGCTCATGTGAGAGTAATCCTAGGATGGGTGACCTCCTGGGAAGGTTATCCGATGCGTGCAAATGCATCGTTAATGAAACGTAATAAGATCCGAATGAATCTGGTTCACTAGCAACAAATCAAATATCGAGCATTGTAGGATTCCATATGTGATAATATTTGTTGTGAATGAAAAATAATATTTTACGATTTATTTATTTTATATATTTTTTTTAGCCACGGGAATAAACATTTCGCCATGGGATTTATTAGCCACGGGAGCACCGTGGCTAAAAAATCAATTTTTGTCACGTTATTGTTTTTCCCGTGGCTATCTGTTAGCCACGGCTACTTGCGTCACGAAAGGTTTTCCCGTGGCAAAGTACTTTGGCCACGGAAATTCAACACTTGCGCCACGAATTTTGTCGTGACCCAAGTGCTCATTTGTAGTAGTGGTAGGTTTCCAGACGAGGAATGTGGTGACAATGGTCTCCATTGAGGAAGGACCAAAGAGAAAGGTGGAAGAGAAATACGTTGGCTAAGGTAAGTGTAAAAATTTATTTCTTAGGCGCAAAATTTAATGGTGGTGCCTGCCGCCTGGTGGTTTAAATATACACTGTTCACTGTTGTAGTAATAGACTAATAGTAGTAGTAGTAGTGTAGGAGATTTCTTACTCGCAAAATTTAATGGTGGTGGTTTAAATATACACTCTAGTAGTAGTAGTGCAGGGGTGTTGTAGTCTAGGTTATTGTAGGGCAGTATTAACTCTTTTTAAGAGATATAATGCTCGTCTTAAACAATTCATAATACCAGTATCAAGCACCAAACCTTTATTTAAGTGGCAGGACTAGTTGAGTATATTTTTATGTCTCATAATAATTTTTGTAATGTCATGCCTAGTTAAGTCGATTGTTATTTTGAAACACTATAGAATGAATATAAGAGACATTTTACATTTTGTATAGCAATGCATTTATGTTAGCTAGTTATATGAAATTTTACATGTAATTGTCTTTTCTTTTTTTCAAGAATTAGTTTTAAACCCGTGCAAAAATACATAGGTTTACATTTGAAAAATCTAATATTCTAATTATAGCGTGTGAATATGCCATCAATATTTTTTTTTTTTTAAAATAACATTATTAAAATATTTATTATGTTCTTTGATCAACTCAATAACGCGTCAAAGCTAATTGATACATAGTACTCTATACAATAGTGTAAAATATACCTAATTTGATTTCATAGATATGTTATATAATTTATACTTTACGGGTTATGTAAATTGTGAAGTATTATAATGGGACACAATCTCGTCTCCATCAACCGCATTTGTTTAGCCATTTCCTTTTGCACAAATTCTCATTTAAGACGGGGGTATCCGTCTTAAGCTTAAGACGGATACCATATTCTCTCACAAAATACCCATCAAGGGTGAGTGGAGAAGCACATGCGGGGTGCCCACCTTGTCCCCTCTACCCATTTCCTCTCACAAAATACCCGTCGCAAGATCCGACCCATCACAAGCAAGACCTACTGTTCCTTTTGAGTATTCCTCACATTTATATACATTTTTATTTTAGAAATACTTTTAGTGAGTAATTTATCACTAATAATTATTTTTGTCAACTTATCATCCAATATTCCTCCGTGATACTGTAATGTATATAAATAAAGATAAACCAATTCTGGATACATAGGGAGTATATATACAATATGTCACTTGTGAGCGCATATATATACATTGTGGCACTTACACTCTCCCAGATATTAAATCATATTTATGTCTTCAGATAAATAACAACTAAAGAAGAAATCATCCAACGTGTGCATATGAGCTAAATCTTTTATTTTTTTCGTATGCGTTCTGTTTGATTTTATTTATCTCATATGAACATATTTGACTTGTTTTAAATTAAGACGAATATATATAGCCGAATTTAACCAACTTATAATCTTAAAATAAATATTATGCTATAATGAAATGCACAAATTCTCATTTTAGTCAAAAATAGAATTATTGTTGATTATAATTAATAACAAAAAAATAAACATTTTATTTTGTTTGGATTCATTTTTTTCAATTTTTATACATGTCAAAGTTAAATTGTTTAAAATCAGCGAAATTAATTTTTTTTTTAAAACATGGCTAGTGCATATAGATACACTTTTTACTACTATTGATTTTAAAACTTTATTGAAAAAATGAGTTTTAATCCCGTGCAAAATTGCACGGGGATGTTTTTATGAAAAATAGTAAAGATATTATTAATAAAATATACATGATATAATTTAGTGAAATTTATAGAATTAGCCAAATATATTTTACAAACAATAATTTTCGTGTAAGTTGCTTTGACGCTAAATTAGTAGTTTATGGAATTAACCAAATATATTTTCTATATGAGTTATTTTCCTCGTTTTTTTGTTGTTTTTAGTCATTTTTTTTCTTCTGATATTAGTAGTTTAAATAATACATATATATATTTGAAGTATAAAAAATGTATTATATTTTTAGGCACATACTTTTGTAATTTTTTTCGTTTCAAGTCATTTAATAATTAATTACATTTTCGTATATTTGGACACATCAATGTAATTTAATATATATAACTTAGTTATTATAAAATTAGAGGTTTATTTGGAAAATTTGTATGTAAGTAATGTTCCTCATAGTTTTCAAACGCACATTAGTTTATACAAACTGGAACTGTGTTGAAAGTGGTCCCCATTAATTTATACAAACTACTGACAAAATTTTAATGTATTATATTTAACATAATTATGTTAACAAAACTATTTTTTCTTGGTTCAATTTGTTTGATTTGTTTTAAAAAAAATTAGCGTAAAATCCTCTCGACAAATTATTATCGATGTCTTGAAATGCAGAAAAATTGCAGTATAATAATTTGATTTCCATCAATTAAAAAAATGTAAATAAAAGATATTCGTATGCATCGTAATTCCTGAAGACGGAGTAAGACATTGATTTACGACTAATTTAACTTGACTGTAACAATACATATTGTTTGATAGTGGTGTGGTATATGTGCGAAAAGATTTAAAAAACAAACTGAACTGATGATGTGGCTTAATGAGGAGGCTTGAAATAATGTTTGAGTTTTAAATACAATAGAATTGTCTTGTACATGCAAGTTATATATCTTATTAAATTTAAAATCGTGTCACTTACCTATATTTTACCGAATATCGTACCACGTGTCTGTTATGATGATATCGAATTTATAGGTTACTGTTAGAGCTGTCAAAACTTAACCCGACTCGACCAGGTATTTTAGGGTGAAAGTCGGAAAGACCCGTAAATCTTGACACGCGACCCGAAATGACCAGCTATTTTTAGGGTTGAACCCAACCCTACCCGATGCGTCAAAGAAAAATTAAGAATATTACCATAATATTAATATTTTTTATATTATTTGAAATAATTAATAGAAAAATAATTATTTTAATATTTTAATACATAAAATTAATTTAAATATTTAAATATTTTAAATGATTAAATAATAAAATAATTATTAAAATAATTTTAATTTTATAAATGTCTAAATATAAGTGCGATAAGTAATGAATATAACTATATTATTAATAATAAATATGATTTAATTTTAAAAAGTATTTTTGGATAAAAAATGATAAAATAAAAGACGTCCTAAACTTTTTCCTGACCTGATCCGATACCTGTATGACCTTACCCGTAATTTGACCCGATCTGTAATTTGACCTAACCCATATGACCCGACCCGCCTAATCCGCCTAATCTGTTTAATCAGGTCTAGTTACTGTAATAATGTCCAAGAGAGAAATATTCACGAGTTTCTTTGATAGTAAATATTATTTTCCCATCTAATTGGGGTATACACCCTCCGTCCCGGTCAATTGTTGTCCTTTTATTTTGGCAAAAAGACAGATGGTGTATTGTGACTTCTTCAACTACCTCTTTGCCAAATATTGAAGATGTGCCTATAGTTCGTGAATTCGTTGATGTATTCCCTGAAGACTTGCCCGGGATTCCTCCCGAGCGTGATGTTGAGTTTTCTATTGATCTTGTACCTGGTTAAGGACCCATAGCCAAAGCTCCTTACCGTATGGCTCCAACCGAATTGAAAGAGTTAAGGAAGCAGCTTGATGATATTATTAATTGAAGGGGTAAAATAGGAATCTAAAACCATTTCAGGTACCTGCAAATCCCAAATGCTACTCGATGTAGCATTTCATTTCAGGTAACTTATTTGTTTAAAAAAAATAAGTTACTTGTCAAACACCTTCAAAAAAATAAGGTATCTGAAATTTTGGTTAAATAGCTACTTTGATCAAATAAGCTACCTGAAATGGCTTGCCAAACAGAGCCTAATTCTTTGAATTTCGTGGGTTATTATTAAAGATTGGTGGCAAGATCTTCATATTTATTCAAGGATTCAACTTTATTTTTCATCTATTATTATCATCTTCTTAACTAGTTAGTATACTTTATAATCTCCTTAAGTCTTTGCTTTAGATCACCATGTTTAGTTTAGGTTCTATACTTTGTGGTATTGCTACCTTGTTCACATTAATCATGAGTGGGTAGAGATTAGGCTAGGGTTGTTAGGGGATTATATGGGATAATTAAAGGTTAATCTGTGATTGTTGCATATGATTATTGAGTAATTGTTGTATTTTCAATTCTTGCACACCATATATTTGATGAAATATGTGATGTACTAAATCTCATATTTGCTACTTGTTTTGTGCATCTATAAGATCGAAAGCTTTAGTTACATGTCATAGATGGGACCCCCGCTTGATATTGGTAGGGCGACCTTGTGTACGCGAAAGCTAACTCGTGTCGGCCTAGGTAGAATCGTAATACCAAGAGGACGCGGTTCGTTAAGCGAAGATAACACTAACCGATTAACTACCAACTCATAGATCCCGAACTTCCCCATATGAACCCGACAACCCTAGTTTCCCATTTTAATTTATTCGTTTTATATCGTTTATCCTAGTTTTTTGCTTCAGTTTAGTTCTTAAACCTAACCCAAATTGTCACATCGCACCTCTAGATTTATATTTGGAACAATAGACTAAACCTATTATCCTTGGATCGGCCTCGACTTGCCCTTACTAGTTGAGTTTTTAATCTGGCGTGACTATCAAAAATCCAACATTAACACTCAATTATTTGGGAATGTCTAGTTAAAGCTCCTAGATAAATTAATACTATATGACACCATTACCCCAATCATGGTACCAGGGACTCTTCGTCGTTGTTCTTTTAGGCTTTGACCTTGGCCAACTTGTACATGTGACAAACAGGACTTATGGAGTGTCTGAGAGACTCTCTATGATGTCTAGGTTAAGAATTGAAAAAATTGGGTTTACCTAGTACATGTGTAACTATGGTAAGAGTGTTTTGCTAAGTTATAGGGATAATGGATATTACGAATAATGCTTACTTGGATTTGATTAGGTATTTATTGGCTTGAATCCGTAGTTTCGGTTCCATACGTTGCGTTAGCTGGCTACGTGACGTTATCATGGCCTCGTTGGGTGTAATATACGCCTCCTTGGGGGTCCTCGTGTTCGTGGCCAATGGTGGCCTCGGCAAGGTTACATGGCAGCGTCATACATTGTTAATTACACCAATTTATGACCCTAACTTGCAGTGTAACCGACCCGTGACTTTGTCATCTAACCCGTTTAGCATGGCTAGAAGAAGTCAAGAAAGTGTGAAAATGGAGTAGTTTTGTTAAACTCTCGTTATCGGGCTAAATTTATTGTCAACTTTGGAGATATCCAAATTCAAAATACAAGTAGTGACTAGTGATTAGTGAACCCCTAACAAATTTAAATTTTAGTGAGAAATCAAATTGGCAAGGGTGGGAAGTGGGAAGTGAAGAACCCCTTGTTGATATCAAAGTAGAGTGTGTCTCTCACTAACTCAGACAATTGAGGCAAGTTATATTAAATCAATGGAATTTACGGAAGCATACAAGCAGACAGGTCCATGTTCTTTCTCCCCCAACGATCGCTACATTGCTTCTGCTCTTGATTACCGTCTTTTCATTCGCGACACCATCTCTTTTAAGGTTCCCCTTCTTAACTCACTTCTACTTCTACTTCTACTTCTACTTCTACTTCTACATACATTTTAATTGCTTATATAAGGACTATTCTTAGCCGTCCTCTGATTTGGGGTCGTCTAACATGAACCCATTCCCAGAATTGTCGGGTCAATACAACAATTAGAGCAAATGTTGTGTTTGTGTGGCTTAAATGGACTGTTTAATGCTTATATTTAGTATCTATTTCAAGCTGGACTTCTCGCAACCGCAGAAAACCGTCTTTCCCCAACAGATCTATGCAGCCTTACCCCTCTTTATCGCGCATCCCAATTCCTTGTTTCAAAGACAAGGATCTTGGTTTAAACAGACATACATTTTAAAAACAAGGCCACTGAAATTTTACTGTTTGTATTAAAATAAGTGGAATACAAGGGTCATTCATAAACAGCCTCTTTGTGTTACTAATACAAGCGCTAAGCTGCATACATCCAACATTCCAACCCCCCCTTGCTCCGGAATTTGCATGAGGTATTGAGGCACTAGGGTGTGCTTCTCTTTATTTAGTAAAATCAGTGAATACAAGGGTCATTCGCAAATTAGTAGACAACAACTAGGCTTTTTATCTAAAACCAATGAATTGATTGTAAATTTAAATGTGTTGGCCTCTCCAAGTTTTGCCTCACGAGATGACTGAAAGTGGCGCGTGATTTGTCTTACCATTACTAGGAGAAGTACATAAGAGAAACTAGGTTTATGGGGCTCTCAAACTTATGGTTATTGCCAATTATAAGGGTCAAACTAGAAATTGATTCAAAACTTATATTGTCAAGTATCAGTCCTTTGATTCAGAACCTGACGCAATTTTCATCTTGGGTCATTCGGAAACAGCCACGTTGTGTTGCTAATATAAGGGTAACGTTGCGTACATTCAATCCCCCTTACCCTGCAATTTGAGGCAGGCATTGAGGCACTAGGGTAATGTAGGAGGTTAGCTGTAGAGCACTGTTTGTCCTTGGGTCGTACTTATTGTTTTTGTTAAGAAGGACTTTGTTCGCTTCTTTCTAATAAAAGTTGTTGCAAACTATATAGTTGTGCTCTCTTTTGTATCTCATGACGTTAGGCTATTCACTGCCAAATGTTGAATACATTTTCCGCAATTGTAGGTTGTGCAGTTGTTTTCATGTTTGGACAAGATAAGCTACATCCAGTGGGCAAATGATTCTGAATACGTACTCTGTGGTCTCCACAAGAGACCTACTATACAAGCGTGGTCAATAAATCAACCTGAATGGACATGCAAAATAGACGACGGCCCAGCTGGTATTGCATATGCGAGGTGGAGCCCTGATAGTCGTCACATTCTCACCACTTCTGACTTCCACTTACGATTAACAGTCTGGTCGCTGCTAAGCACAGCATTTGTGCATATAAAAGGGCCCAAGCACCCTATCAAGGGGGTTTCATTTACCCAGGATGGAAAGTTTGCTGCGATATGCACCAGACGTGACTGCAAGGACTATATCAATCTGCTGTCTTGTGATACATGGGGAGTAATGCGTGATTTTGCTATTGATACACTTGACTTTGCTGACATGGCATGGTCACCTGATGATAGTGCTATTGTAATCTGGGATTCACCTCTTGAGTACAAGGTGTCTAGTTTCTACATCTCTTAGCCTAACTGTGATATTAGCAATCTGTATCCATTGATATTTTCTATTGTTTATTTTCTGGTTGAATTTGAACTCTCTCTACTTCTTAAACTCAACTGACAAAGTATGCACTGCTGATAACCTGGCACGCCTCCCTACAGTCCCGCATCAGCTTATTCCTTTCACACTCTTTTGATATATGCTCTTTTATGTTTATGTCGCATGTTTCTTTGCTGTTTCCCCTGTCAAATACAAAGTTGAACAGGACGTGGTTTATGCAAATATTAGTAGTAGTGGATGCTTTCCTATGCCTGTACTAATTATTTGTGTGCTTCACTGGGCTTAAATACTGATCTAATTTGCTTGTACATGCTGGAAAACTTAGCTGACGGAGTAGTAGTTTCTCCCATTTTCTTGAATTTCTTGCAATCTATGATCATGCCGTGAGGATAAGGAGCTATGGAGGAGGATCCTTCAACTAATTGCCGTTTATGTATTTAGTTTCTAGGAACTACTGGTTAGTTTAGGTACATTTTCTAAGCTTTGTATGTTGAAAGTTAGTTCTGTTAATCTGCTTATTCGTGACGGTAAGAATTCAAATTGTCTAAGGTTTGTAGAAGGGTGATTACTCTGATTAGTTTCTGTCACTATTTCGTTGTTTGTGACTGTATGTTCCAAGAATTGCATTTTCTTGAGTGATGTTCTAATGTGGGTGTCACCTTATATAGGTTCTGGTTTACTCTCCTGATGGGCGATGTCTTTTGAAGTATCAGGCATATGAAAGTGGGTTGGGTGTTAAGTCTATTTCATGGTCTCCTTGTGGCCAATTCCTAGCTGTTGGTAGTTACGATCAGAACCTACGAGTTATTAATCGCCTAACATGGAAAGTGTGTGCCGATTTTACACACTTGTCTAATGTTCGTGGATCCTCATGTGCAGTTGTGTTTAAGGTTGTTTCTTTCACTCTTCACTTGTGAGAAATATTAGTTTTCACGATGATACAGCTCTTGAACTTATGCAACCCTGAAATACCAGGAAGATGATGAGCAACATCAGCTTGATATCACTGGGCTGCGTTTAGATGATGATCCTTATGACAGAAACTTTGGTATGTTTTCATATGTCCAATAATATGATTTGTGTTTGTACAGGATGTGCTTGCTACTTAATGGTTGTTTGACTATCGAGTGATTTGAAATGAGGTGCTATGTAAGGATAGAGTGACCATCATGGCATCATGTATATGCAGTCACCTCCACCCCACCCACGGAACATACCCCAACCCCTAAGAACCCTCCTCCTACTTTCCAAAATACCACCCCCAGCCCTCATAAGTAGTGAAGGAGGGTGTTTGAGTCTTGAGAGTTGGAGAAGCTTTTCCGTGGTGGGGGTGTGGATTTCGTTTGTTCAGCCAATAATGGTGTGCTTGTTGGCTGAGGTTGTTGGTGAAGCTGTGTGCAGGGCTGTGGTATCTGGGTAAGGTGGTGGTGTAAGAGTATATACATAGTTGCAATGCCCAAAGACTGCTTTTAAAAACAGTTCCAAAGTAATAATACTAGTAGCTAGTAGCTAGACTATTTCTCGACTTGACTTGTAAGCTCCCCTTCAGTCTAGTACACAAGGCTTCAGTTTGTGCCCTTGATAAGGACTTAAGCAGTGGTTAGAGGGGAGTTGTATTCAGCCTTGTAAATTAGAGATGATGTTCCTACTAGTCTCTTGATGGGAACTATGATGGCTCGTTACCTACATCAAGTAAGAAATAGAAGATAGTTAGGGAGACATGTTTAGACGATATTTCTCATTGTGCCAAAGGTTTAATTATTGACTTATTTAAATAATGTCTCAAAAATGGGTGAAGACGTGAAGTACTATTGTGTGAGGTTTGACTTCAAATGATATTTTGTGTGATTTGATGTATCAGTTCTTCCTTATTCTTAAAAGGCGTGCCTTGAGAGCACTTAAGCCTAAGGTTTGGTGAGGCATTGGCCAAACTCCTCGGTGCCGCTTAAGAGCATGTACAATACTAATAAATGGAGAGCACCTATGTTGCTCTCTATTTACATTCTCTCTTATTGGAGAGCACAAAGTGACTCTACCCTTATGATAAAAGGGATGGCGTGACCCTTTTATCTATCTAATCCGATCACCTAAAACAAGTAAAGGCAAGTACGGGTATTGAGTCCACGGAAACAATTTGAGTATTAGTTTATGCTAAGTCCAACAAATGATGGAAGCCAAATTGGTTAAGTGAAGTATGATTCTATTCATTCTAATGAAGTCAGTAACTAAGTTAGCACGAACTAAAAAGACAACTATTCAGAGTTCGGCATACGTTGCATATCAGAATATGTAACACTTGAAGGTTCTTCTCTAGTATTAAGAACATTAACTCAGTGCCTGAAAGGGCTGGATGGTTTGCGACCTTTCCCTTTTAGAAAATAGATAAAATTGTTTCTGCAAAACCCTACCAAAAATGGCTCACTGTCAACTATCTCTGTACTGTCAGCGGTATTTTGTTAACAATTCTTTCTGACTTGATTTGTTCCTTGTATTGAAGCTGATGTTTCAGAAGGGGAATTTGGAGTAAGATATGAAGTCGCTGAATTACCTGTTATGTTACCATTCCAGAAACCAGCCATGGATAAGCCGAACCCAAAGCAAGGCATCGGTGAGCTATTCCTTTTAGTATTCATTAGATGTGGTTAAGTTTAGATTTCTATCAACTGCCATGCTTGAAAACTGGAGATGAAGTTTTATTGCTACTTATATATTGAATACATTGCTGTAAGCGGTTATTTTCTGCATGTACTTTCACCCTGGTGGAGAACATCAAAGTATCAAACTATATCTGGTATAGAAATTTCTCCGAGGAAGCCTTCGACTAAGCATGCATTTAATTTATTGTCGACATTGAATTGTTCTTGGCAAATCAATTTATAAGATGTCGAGTTGTTTCCAATTGGACATACCAACTTTTACTTCTGGGGTAAAGTGAGAGTTAGGACACAAGGGATAATTTATCAAACAATTAAAGTTAATTCTGATCATACTTTTAGCAGTGCATTTCATTGACAATGATGCCATATATACATCGATGTTTATGCAGGTCTTATGGGTTGGAGCAGTGACAGCCAGTATGTCTTCACTCGTGATGATACCATGCTTACTGCTCTGTGGATATGGGATATCCGCCAACTCCAATTGGCGGCTATACTTGTACAAAAGGAGAGCATAAAGGCTGCTGTTTGGGATCCAACATCTTGCCGCCTTGCTGTGTGTACAGGAAGCTCTCAGCTCTACATGTGGACCCCTTGTGGTGCATATTGTGTGGGCATACCCCTCCCGCACTTCAACATCATTGATTTGAAGTGGAACTCAGACGGGTCGTGTCTGCTTCTCAAAGACAAGGAATCCTTCTGTTTTGCAGCCGTGCCTGTCTTGCAAGATTCCAGCGATTATAGCTCTGAGGATTGATTGTAGAATAATGGTTTTTAGGACTTGTAATTTGCCCTTGTGAATGTTTAATTTGTAATCAGTGGTAATGCAATTTGTAGCTCATCACTTTCGCTATTGGTCTCGACTTGTGCTCCAATCTGGATTGCTTTCACTCCTTTTGCTTTACTAATTTTGATGGCTATGTGCCGGAGTTATAACTGAGTCGTAAAAGCTATGTTGACTCGTCCCCTTAATTTCAGTTTAAACTTATTTTTGGTTTTGGAAAGCATCTAAAATGGGTGTCCGTCCAACCATCAAACTCAAGAATTTTACCAAAAAAGATTTCACTATGTTGCAGGTTTATAATAAAATGTTCCAAAGTATCAATTTTTTAACTCGTG
Organism: Heliosperma pusillum; assembly: GCA_022085475.1. Taxonomy (NCBI): domain Eukaryota; kingdom Viridiplantae; phylum Streptophyta; class Magnoliopsida; order Caryophyllales; family Caryophyllaceae; genus Heliosperma; species Heliosperma pusillum. Next base: position 132,224 of record JAIUZE010001835.1, on the reverse strand, counting down.
TATATGTTGGAGTTGTTTGTTAGTCGTGGACTAGTTTTAAACCCGTGCAGCAAATTGCACGGGTATGTTATTTCAATTTTCTAAATATAAAATTTTAGAGTTATGAAGTTATATTTAAGATTTAAATTTGAGTTATAAATTTCAATAGTAATTAGCGTAAATAATGATCTAGTGTCAATCGGCCGAGTAGTTGTGGTGTTACAATCTTTTCACTACTTATCAGCTAAATTTGAGTTTATATTTTTTCTTATTATTACATGGGTTACTTCATTAAAACCCGGCCGAATAGTTGTTGATCCGTGCAAATTATTTAGCATGTTTCATTTAGTTAAACTTGTCTATGTTTTTAGGACCTTTTCATGGGAGAAAATGAAAACTTTAATACGTGCATAATTAAAATGAAAATTTTGGCCCGATTTTAATAGTTGTAGACCTCCACAAATGGTTGCATCCGATTTTCAATCAATAAAATCAATGCAAGTTTTTTAAAGGTCTTCAATAAATAATTAAAATAATTGACAAACAAACTAACCAAATTTTTTATAAAGTGGGGGTATAAGTTACTCCGAGGAACAGGTATACACGAAGTCACGGGTCAAAACACCCCTAAACAAACCTTAAACTTAAAACGGTTTAAATATATACAAATCACCCTACTTGTTGTTTAGAAAATACCAAAAAAGTTATCTTTATTACAATTATATTTAGCATTTGATCTATCTTAAACTTAATACATAAGTACCCGTGTCCGTGCCCGTGCTCGTCTTAAGTAAGACTTATGAACCCTAATAGTCTTCGTCTAAAAACTTGAAAACCCTTTAACCCCGCGTTTATCACCATTACACCATATCACCTCTCATGTCCACCTTCAAAAAGTTTTTACTACCCAAAATATCTAAAAATAATTGTTCATAAATCAAATATAAGCCTATGCGTTCTCTCTATCTTTCCATAAACTTATCGTCATATGTACATGATTTATAAATATATAGTTACGTAATTATATCAAATATACTTTTTATGGGCTAAATTAAAAGATGTTGTTAAGATTTCTATTTGCAGCCGATTCACAATTAGTGTATATTCTTTATTATTCATATATGTTTTGAATGTGGCCAATATAATTGTCAAACAAAAAATTTCTAAACAATTTTTTTCTTTTTGCAAATTCTGATTTTTCTAATTATCAAATTCAATATAAAGACTAAAAATTATCTAATCATATAGTTTTTCTAAATTATAAATTCTTGTTAACAGTTTATAAATAGTTACGAAATAGAATGTAAAACTTAAATATAATTTGCCTTTATTGAGTACATAAATATCTAGTGCTTTTATTTATGGGGTACCCTTATTTATGTAATGTTAGTTTTCAAGTAAATAATTTCCAAAGAAAATGTTGGTTTTTCAACTTCCTACTTTTATGCTGAGCTTGACACATAGAATTTGGCAGTAAGTGGATTGTACCTCTGATGTACTACCACATACAATATAGTTTTTGAGCTTTACAATAAAGTTTTTGAGTATAGTATAGTTTTACTATAAAGTTTTTGAGTTTATTAATTTGAATATTAAGCTCAAAAAAATTACAATAAAACTCAAAAAACATCATATATAAGATATAAAATTTTGATTTATAAACTTTAAAAAGCTCGAAAAATATGCACAAAAACTCAAAATCATACTACTCTGAGGTAGTACCTCCGATGTATAATCCTTTTTCTCAGAATTTGGGGTTGTTGCTTTCATAAAGAAAGATTTGTAAGTTCATAGGGCCATAGGGGTAGTAATCCAAGTAATAAAGGTTCTAATTCAAATAGGAGGTCATGATCTATGTACAACTTTAGTTTGTATAGCTTGACTCTAACTAACAACAATTGGTTTTGGTGTTGATCATTTGACTTAGTTCGATTTTGAACACAGTGAGCTTAATTCGTCCTTTTGAGCTTTAACACTGGTGTTTTTTCTTAGATTCCATTCAGAAAAAGTAGCAAATAAACCCAAATGTTATAGAATTCGGAATATATGCAATTTTAACCCCCTACAGTAAGTCTTGCTTAAGACGGTTTGCAGATAACCCTTTTATTGACATGGCATCGGAAAAATGATTGTATCTATCTACCTATCTACCTCTCACTATAAGTCTAGCCCTTTGTCTAAATCATCCACTCTCATCCCATTTCTGGCTCCCTTCTACAGTCTTACTCTTAAATTCCTAGCTCATGAAGGAAGCTCAGTCGTGGGTTTCCGGTAATTTCACCTCAAGTTTCTTACTCAACTGTAAAGGCCTCTTTCCCATCTCATTCACCGTTTCTAATCGAAAGAGTAACATGAGCTAGCCAAAGTTCAGTCTTGAAAGTGTAGAAGCTTGTCTTATACTAGGTTCCTTATTTTTCCTAAGATGGGACGGTGTCGGAAAAGGATCCTCTCCATAATGTTTTTGTCAATTTCCTCTCTCAAAGATTATTATATTAGACATTCCAATTTACAACCACCTGATTAAGCCCAAAGTTGATTTGGACCATTGAAAGATAATGGACCTCCATTTATTTTTAAGAAATGAAGAAGATCCTTGCTCCGTGTGGGTAGTAGATATGATTATCTTCAAAAGGAAGGAATTTGGAATTAAGATACTAGAGAAGATGAAACACATGAAAAATGGAATGACAACCTCAATTCTTCATCGAAAGTTTTTACTATGAAAGATGTTTATTAAAATCAATCCCAACATCTGTTCAATGCCATGCTCAAGCATTTGGGGTTTATTTATTACTTCACCGGTTTGAAAAATGGAATGCAACCTAAATTCTTGTATAAAAGAATCAAAAAATTTCATCAAGAAAGATGTTTATTAAAATCAATCCCAACATTTGTTCAATGTCACGCTCAAGCGTTTGGGGTTTACTTACTACTTTACCGGTTCAGAATGATATCTTAAAGAGTGCTTTCAATTCCAGGGTCAGCCAAATCAAGTTCACAGAAACAGCACAAATAGAAAACAATTACTCATACCAACTACCTATGACAACTGAAACCCATCATCGGGTTTTTTCCTTGATAATTGTGTCAAAAACAAAGGGACAAATTTAAAGAATGAGAAGAATTTCTCACAATGGTTGTAACATACTCTGTAAACCGAAACCGAATGGAATACGAAATTAAATACCTCATACACGATATGCTAAATTAAATGATCAGTGGGATTCGTCCAACTTTCCGGTTCCCTGGTTAACCTAATCAAGGCCAACAAACAAAATAGCACAAACAGAAACAAACAAATAGAAAACACTGATATCAACTGATTTCAAGAATATTAACAACCCGGAAACAGCACACTAGAAGCAGAACTACCAATACAAGTGGCTCCAACATGAGCTAGAAGCCTACAATCTCTATCTATACAACAAGCACACCCATCATTCCCTTCCAATATATTCTTGCCAAAAGGTTAGTTAAGAGATTTCCTGGTCCGGAAAGACTCGGCGTGTGATAGCAGTCTATGTCAGAAGCACGCCAGTTAAGGATGCAAGGATTTCCACTTAATACAGAATACTCGGACACTGATTGTAGTTTTATAGCCAACCACCACATAATATATAAGGAATTGAAACCAACATCGGAGCAGGACAAAGAGTCCAATGGCACTTCAAGATTCTAAAACTGGGTGCCGTTGTTATTGAGTGCTGCGTGTTAACCCACCTCGTGTCCCGGCCCTGTACAAAGATGTGAAAGATCAAACAATTAGCCAAGCGTTAAAAGGGAAAACTCATACTTAAGAATCGATGCCGCATAAATTCTGTTTTATCGCTCACAAGTCACAAGCATATTAACCCCTTTCTTTTGATGTAGGTATTCAAAGGGAAATGGAGGATCGAGGGTGAAATAATATCCCTGGTTTATATAGCAAATTAGGTTGACAAGAAAATGGAAGGACAAGGACGTGGTTCATTTCCCCTCCCCTCCCCTCCCTTCCAACTATAATATCCAACTAAGGCTTTGTATGGTGGATACAATGGTAGGAAGCGACGGAAGGGGAGGAGAGTGGACCGTGTGTGTTTTGAGTTTTCACTGTTTTCTTTCAAAAAGTTTCCGTTGTTAGGAGTGTTTTAATTTGTTTTCACTCCCTTTTTATTTTCTTCCAATCCAATATGCTAATCAAACTCTACAGACATTTTGTCTCTCCTTAGGCTAGTACCAACAGTCTCTATAGACCAAACAGATCAACTGATCAAGTCACGTCATGTCCGTGTACATCTGACCTTTAAACGGGTCATAACCCTCCCAAGTCTCAACCCAAGCCCGACCTAATTACTTAAACGGGTCAAGAATCTCAACCTCAACCCGAACCTCATTTCACGTAACCGGGCCCGAATGATGTAATGCATATAATCATATATTTGTAAGAACTTCGATATAAACCCCATTAACCCATGAAACTTTGTAGAACTAATTCAACCTATTAACCCACATATACCTATTTGACTCAAGTAATTCCTTTAACCAAGCTAACTCATCTCATATCTGAAAACTATATAAAAAACCTAATCAAATTTAAAAAAAATTATAGTTTAAACATAAAGTGTAATGTAATGAATGAGATATTTGGGTTGGGTTTGTGTCAAAAGGAATCAGCCCTAATCTGACCTAAATAATTTTCGTGTCGGCTCATGTCAACCCAATTACATAAAGCAGATTAAAACATTTTAGCTCTAACTTTTTTATTACGTGCAGGATTCATGTTTTTTTTTGAGTCAGGTAAATATTTGTCGGATGTAATTCCGGTATAAGCAAAAGAACAGATCAAAAGGCATATTAAGAAATAGGGTAACAGATCAAAAGGCATACTTTGATGAATTGTAACTAGATCATGGGCACTAACCTTCCAGCAAGTAACTGAGATGTGGACATAGGAGCCTTGGCATTAGCCACATTTGCAAATCGCTTTGCCCTATTCTCTTGTTCCTTCTCTGTGCGCATAGCAGCAACCTCCTTTTCCATAGCAGCGACTTCCCTTCGCATCTTCTTGGCCTCCACTTCCATAGCCTTTGTTAGTGTCTCTACTTTCTTTGCTAACATCTGAAGCAAAAGCACATAACTTCAACCAAAAATGGAGAAAGGTCAATGGACAAGGATTAAACCAATATAAACGAATCCCACCTCGATAGCATCGTCCTTGTCCTTTAGACTTTGATCCTTTTCAAGACCAGCTTTCCTAAGACCAATGACTTCCTTTTGCAGCAAATCATACAATATACCTGGGACATTATCCTCCTTAACTGCCATCTGTGTTTCATTGGGCTTTTCATCTGAATTTTCTTTACAGGTACTTTGACCCTCACTCTCCTTGGATCCCTCAGATGACTGGTTGACAGAGTAGCTTGCAGTGGTTACATTTGACATGAGTTTACTCCTATCTAAAGACCTCGTGCCACCATCAAAAGACTTTGACACCCCCTTTGCATGTCTCAGCATCATACTAGCACTAGATGTTAAAGAAGACCTTGACTGAAGACTCGGTGCTCGCTTGGGCAAAAATCCATTGGCTTTCGACATGGTATCCGCCCCTCCAAGTGATTGACGACGTCCATTACTTACACTCCTTCCCTCAGGAGTAGATCGGTTACTATTAGTTGAAGGTCCTTTCAGGCTCTCTTCTAATACTTTGAGACGCAGTTGAAATTTTTCCTGATGTAAAATAAGTGAGTGTTAGTTCTATTAGCATCTAGCAAAAATATGACAGAAAGATAAGTATCCTTTGGTAGGGAATTCTATCTTACTTTCAACTGAGCTTCAGTTTTTGCAGCTCGCTCAACTATAGCAAGTTTGTCTCGTAGTTGCTGCATTTCACCCTATGCATACAAGGAACGTGTGATACAAACATCAATATTTTAAATATTCTCTCTGATCTTACCCAAGTACTATGCACATGTGTGTGCAGCGAGCTCGTGCATCATATAAATTCTGAGCAAACCAGTAGCAGCATTGTAAATGAAAAACTTTAAACACAATAAGTAGATAGAACGACGATTACCTGCAAGAACCGTCGCTCTTCTAGCCACTGCTTCACTGGCATCACCTTGTCATTTGAATCTTTCCATTCATTAGCCACTACTGTAGCCACCCTATTAGCAGTTACCTTTGCACGAGCGAGCTCCCTGTCAAGGGTTTTCCTTTCTTCCTGCAGATCAAAGGATGAAAGCAGGAGCACAAGATCAGAAAGATGAACTTCTCATGAGATAAAAACACCTATATGCCTTGTCATAGCAAGTGGCCCCAAGAGATAAAAAGAGCAAGGCGTCGGAGCAGCATATTCAGAACGAGATAATAGATTATATACATCCTGTATAGTGGCGGACGCAGGATTTTTCTTCATGGGGGCACAATTTTTTTGTCCCGAGCTATTGTAGCGAAATTACCCCTTATCACGAGATTGCTTTTTTAGCTCAGTTCAATCATGTTCTGTAGATTGTCAGGGCCTAATCTTGCTAAAACGCGGCAATATCTTGAAAATGCGGTAGCAATAACCCTTCAAATTTTGATAATTCCACCGTGAATTTTGCAGTCGAATTTTAATACCATAAATGCGAAACTAGTTAAATTTTGGAAAAAAAGACATAACTAGCGTAATCAAACCAACACTCTTATAGTTAAATTTCCAGAAGTCCATGGTGGGCTATTGCAACCACCCCCCCCCCCCCAAAAAAATCCTCCCCTAATCCTGTAACAGAAAAGTTCAATAAAAAGGAAACGAAAACTTACATTCATCTCTTGCATTTTACGCTGGTAATCTCTCACTGCATTGGCTGCAGCGCCACCAGCAAGAACTGCCTCCTCAAGTTCCCTGACTGTTTGGGTCAGCTTTTCCACTTCTGATACTTTTTGTCTATGCATCTTGTCTAAGATCTTATTTTCTTCCTAAATAACAAGCATGTGACATGTCAATCCATTCCATTGCACTGATTATAGCCAAAGAGGACATATCGGAAAACCTCGGAGAAGAACCATTAACATCAGCGATAATAAAGGTACCTGACAGATTTCTATCTGCTTCATCAACTCCTGGTTTTTATTCTGGAGATCATCCACCATAGAAGCCTTAGCAAGAGCAGACTGAACAGTTCTTTCAGCTTCCAATAACGCAGCTTCTTTAGACTTAGTGAGACGGTCTAATGCTTTGTTGTCATCCTGAAGATTCCCAATCTGCGAGCAAAAATGACCAACAGTTCAGTCATGTGCTATATGGACACACAGCGTATATTTATCTAATGAAGACCCACTCCACTTACCTCTTGCCGAGCAAGCTTAAGCTCAGCTTCCAAAGGTGCAAGAATGGCTTCAATTGGAGGCATATCATCATCTTTTTGAGCAGCATGGACCCTTCTTAAGGTTGCTTCTGCAGCAAACTGAGCTGCCATTGACGCCTTCTTCTCTTCATTGATTTTCTTGATTTCAAGATTCTGGAGGCATCCAGTTGTTTAGATGAATAAAAAAAGACTAATAAACTTTTGTGTATAGCAGATGGGCAGAAAGATCAAACATTACCTTGCTTTCTAAGAGATTTTCAGTTAGTTTAAGTTTTTCTCCCGCCTTTGCTAATTCTTCAGAGAGCTGATGTTTCAAGACAGCACAAAGAAGATATAAGCCTAATAGTAGATAAGGCCATAAGGGATACCATACAAGTATTAAGTATAGAACAAGAAAAAGGAGCAGTTATTCTAACGATGAAAAAAAGTACTGAGGCTCATAGGCAGTCAAACCCGGAAGCGCTATGCAAAGATGATAAGCACGGTATTGCTTGTCAAAATTCAACAGTGAGCATACTGTCGCAGATATAATAGAAGTTCGCATGATTCGCAATCTTCATCACGAAGAACTTCTTACATCCTCAGGCCAAAGTCAACAACCTAACTCCCCAGAGAAAAAGATAAAACTTCCTCCATTCCACTTCTTATCCTACTTTCTATTTTGTGAAGGATTTAAGAAATAGTGGTAAAATAACAACACTACCCCTTCATTACAAGTATGGGGACACTATTATTTTAATAGAGGGAGTGGTAGCTAAAAGATTAGGGGTAATATTGGTAGTTCATCCATTTACCATGCCAAATTTAGAAAGGGGAGAATTAATCGAACAGAGGGAGTATGTTGTTCATCTGAGAATTTAGATCTCAAAATCATTAACCTAAAAAAAAGAACTATGGGAACAGGGTAAATTATAATTGCAGTGAATAAAGTATATGTTCTTTCAATAGTTGTCGTTCAGGTGTGTTTGGATAGCAAAAGCGGAGGGAAAGTGAGGGGAGGAGAAAGGAGGAAAGGGAAAGGGAGGGATCCATTTTCCCTCCAAATCTTGTCGTTTAGGGTGTGTTTCAATAGTTGTCGTTTAGTGTGTGTTTGGATAGTTGCCATTTTCCCTCCAAATCTTGCCTTTGTTGGAGGGGAAATAATTTGGCTTGGAGGAGGGAAATGGAGAGGGATCCATTTTCCCTCCCCTCCAAATCCCCCCACCTTCATTTTGCTAACCAAACAATGGATTAATCATCCCTCTCTTTCCCTCCAAATCGTCCTATCCAAACACACCCTTAGAGAGCTTACTAATCATCATTTTACACCAGACTACAGGGCTAAGGAGCAAACCCTTGAATTATTCAGAAAAAGATGGATCAAAACAAGGATGTTCCATCAATAACCATCCCCAAATCAAGGTTGCCTAATTCGATGTGAGTACGCCACATCACAATCCATTCTTGATAAAGTGTCTTATTCATAAGCTACGGTCATGAAGCAATATGCTCAAACCTATTCCCGAATCACTGGAGTTGAGTGTATCCGGCAACCAAATCCTCAATGCTGTACACATTGACACAACAGCAGTATTTTCCAATCCTCAATTCCATATCAACTCCCGTCTCCCAAGCATATCCTAAGCTTTCCTATTTTGACCTGTCCGCTAACTAAACTAACTCCTCAACTGCAACTCAGATGTAAACACTACCACTCCCGCGTACTCAGATGTTCCTAAGCCAATCAAAGATTCGTAGGTCCACTTCTAATAGTTGTACTCCATATACACAACCAATAATTGTAACACTAAATCCATATCCACATTTCGACATCGAATACTAAACCACATAGATCTCAACAATATACAGCAGTAAATAAAAAACATAAAACCAATTGATACCTCTTCAACGGCTTTTTCTCGAAGACGTTCCGACAATCTCAACGCCCTGATCTCCGCCTGTGCTTCCCCAAGCTCTCTATCCTTGTCTACAATATAAATAATATAAATAATACAAAACTAAAAAAAAAAAAGTACGGAGTATTAAAATAAGATGATTAGTTCTCAAAAGAAAAAGACCTCTGAGGTCATTTTCGAGGCGATTGAGCTCGAGTTTGACCGGATCGGAGCCATGGAGAAGATTAAGAAAGTCGTCGTTATCACCGAGGCTAGGACGGCGAGACGGACGCCTTCGAGACGATGATTTACCTTCTTTAAACGAACCGGACACCATCAGAGGCGGTGTAGGCTGCTGCTGCTGCTGCGGCGGAGGCGTCAATGCGATTAACTCCGCCGCCGCAGCCGCAGCCGCAGCGCCGATTTCAATGTCGTCCATTAAGGAAGACAACTCAGTAGTAGTAGTAGTTGTAACAGTTGAGTCAACTTCACTCTATGTATCTGAAGTAGTAGTATGATATTATCTTTCAGATCAAATTGATGAATAATCAAGACTTGAGTTGTACAGTAAAATCAGTAATGTATTAGTAATAGTAATACTAATGCTGGAAATGGTAGTGTCATTTCTTTGAGGTTGCTATTTGAATCTCCACTCATTTTTTAAGCCATTCATTCACTCTCCTTGTAATAATCTCCCAATATTCACTATTTTATTCCTTGGAACACCTTTTATCTTTTCCATCATGTTTTTTTTATTAAAAAAGAACCAAAAAAAAACAAATTTGGTTTAGAAATATATATTAATTTCCGATTAAAGAAATAATCTAAACGTAACTCTTGTGACTTTTTAAATATTTTTTATCATGTCTCATAATTCATCTTTAATCTAATCATAAACAGAAAATGCAAAACACATTTTATCAAAAAAAAAATTAAGGAATTTTGTCTTCATGTGCTCCTTTATATTCGTTTGTTCATTTTAAATATATTTTAAAACATCAACTTCCTTATTTATATTTTTATATATGGATCTAATGAACACTAGACAAAACTGACCACATGAAGAGGAAGTATTTGCACGTAAAGGGTGTTTCATCTAAGTGTAAAGGTTTCTATTAATTGTGTACAAACAAAATACGAGTTCAAAGGGGATTTGAAAGGGCTTAGTTATTGAGAATATTAACTCTTTTTTATATGTTAAGTAGAGAAATTTGGTTAATCAAACAATTATAACCACAATTCAACAAATAAAGTATCACTAATTTATAATCTATACAATAACATAAAAAGGTAGTTTAGCATATATCTAAGTGACACACTTTCACAATGCTTAATTGACCCAAACAATACATAGTTAGTTAGTTACATCTCATGCGACTTTTCAACTAGTTTTACCCCTTCTATTCATCTTTTATTCTATCATCTTCTTTTTAATTTAATCAGTTTACAGCATTTAATATCTTCGTAATCTAAACTGCTATCAAGGAAATTGAATAGTTCGTGTAATGTGAAACGTCATTTGACACTTATAACCTCTGACCTTTCCATTTATCTGTATCCTTTATTTTTGCTTAAAATTCATCATATATTGGATTATGTCTCAACAATAATTCCATTAAAAGATAAAGTTCAATTCGTGACGGAATAGTCCGTCGCCAAATACGGACAGTCCGTCGCTAAAAGCTATTTTGCGACGGAATACGTCACATGTGTGACATGTGACATGTTACATGTCATTATGCTTATATATGTATTTAACTATTTTAAATATAAACTTATAACAAATAAATGATACTTAACATTTTAAGTAATAATTTATAATTACATATATCTAAAATGGGTCATCTCATATTTGGTTAATATAATCTACAACTAATTATAATCATAATTAACCAATTATGCTTATCTCAAATGTTTCGTAAATCAATTTTAGTAATATAACGATTTAATTACTAAATTGAATCTTATTTAATCGTATTACAATAAGATATATAATTCTCACTTATAATTTAAACTTGTTCAATTTAATCTGTATCACTATACAATTAATTAACTTTCATGATTAGGGAATCGTCCTTTCGATGTCACCTCAAGGGATCAATTCATCACCACCGTCATACGACAATAATGTCAAACTCTAGTAAGCCAATCGTCACCGATAAATGTGGACCAGTTGACTATAATATTTATCATCCATTTTTGTATTCTTATTATTGAGGTTTAATCGAGTGATCGCACTATTGTTGAGAACAGTTACTTCAACAACTTCTTGGGTCCTTAGAGCACTAGTTGTTGGAAGGGGTCTGATAACATTTCCGTGTTACAGAGTTTCGGTGGGCTCGTAACGTTCACTAGTCAGACTCAGTCAAAAACGGTGAGATATATGAGTAAGTGCTACAAGAGGATGCGTTCTGTGGAATCGATGATAGGGATTGAGCTCCTCGACGATGTTACCAGTAGGGTTATCATGAGTGGGCTTGGTGCTTTGAGGATGTGTTGTACGACCTCTCTAGATGAGAACTTGTTGAGTTCTTTTATAGAGCGGTGGCATGCAGATACTAACACTTTCCATATGCCTTTTAGAGAGATTAGTATCATGCTCCACGATGTGCAGCAGATACTTGGGATATAAATAAGTGGTGCTAAGGTGTTTCTGGACGATATGACTGAGGTGGAGGAGAGTTCTACGAGGGAGGATGTGAGTTTGAAGGTGAAGGTGAAGGTGACTAGCTTTTTTGGTGTAGGTATCCAGGATGTGACACCATTGCTCTATAAGGCGGTGGTTTGTTGACGTCGTCCTTCGGGGAGGTTGTTCAGGAAGGGAACGAGCATGACTCCTTCTGGGCGTACTTGTTAATGTTATTATTGGGATTTGTTCATGGACAAGTCTAGGGATAGGGTGATCGCTCAGTTATTACCCTTGCTTGATGATCTTGATCGAGTGAATGAGTATGTTAGGGGTGTCGCTTGCTTGGCCTTTTGTACCGGGAGTTAGGGATGGCATCACGACGAGATGCTCGTGGTATTAGTGGGTGTATATTGTTATTGTAGGCCTGGATATACGAGTACTTTCCCCAGTTCAGACACCACGATGAAACCTTTACGGGTTGCATTTCACGTGCTATTCCAGCTCGTCACTCTGGTCGGGTTTGGGACGGGTCCCGGAATGCCAAGACTTGAGAGAACAAAGGGAGATAAGACTCGAGGATAAGGGTTGACTAGGTGAGGGGCTTCTTCGACACCTGACTCTTTAGACTCGACCATATGACTCAAATAACACTCTGACTCAAACTCAACTCTTGCTTGTAAAACATTAACCAATGCGATATATTATTATATAGAAACTTGTATACTCCTATATGGACAATATAGCTTCCTATTAATGATACTGAAGCCGCAAATCGATTTGTCTTTAATTCTAAGTTTGACATCAATTAAACTGATTTGAACCACCATTTGATATGTCTAGTTTTTATATGATTTTACTCCCTATTTTAGCTCGATTTTACATGATTATTATACTTTGTTTAATATTTTTATGAGCTAATTACGTGTTCGAGATGCATTGCTCGTTTTTGCTATGTTTTGTAGGAATCTAAGCATTTAGAGGCTTTTTCCTAACACAATTAGCAAGCACCAAAGTCCAACAAGCTAATGGAAGCAAGATGAATCATGGAAGGTTAGAATGGAGAATGACAAGCCAAACATGAAGATTTGTGAAATAGATTGAAATGCAAATGAGAAACCAAAAATGAAGCCCAATGCAAGGAGCCCACAACTCAACATAGGATGCTCATTTGGATGCTCAAGGAATCCAAAACTATGCAATTAACCGGAGAATTAAGGTGCTTAAAGGCATAGCTTAAGATTTTTTAAGCATTAAATGGAGCAATTAAGAAAATATAGTCGGGTTACTGAAACCCCGATCGGGGTTTGGTCTCTGTCAATACAAGCGTTTCAAGTCCCTCTCCGTATATAAAGGAGATGTACTTTGACACTAAGAGGCATCTTTTTCACACATCTTACACATCCTTTTTCATATCTTCTCTCATATCTTTCCTTACATTTTCCTTAGTTTAAGCACAAGTTTCTCTTAGTTTCATATTTAGTTAAACATTTAGTTATTACTTTGTTCAAACACTTGGTTACAATTTGAAGTTGTATTTCAATCTTTTCATTCAAGCATTTGGGTTATTTGTTTTTCATTTCCGAGTTATATTACTCTATTGCGGTAATCCTAATTCTAGTTTTATGTTAGTATTCACTTCCGTCATTTACCTTACAAATCATTTAGTTAATCGTAACATTAGTTAATCATAGTTTCATTGTTATCTACATTAGAATTGTTAGTTTTCATTCACTTAGTGTAGCACATTTTATTAACAAGTTGTTTCCCTTTATAACTTTATATTCATCATGCTTATTATATCAAATACTATTAGTCTAATTATCAACATGAGTGAGTAGTTTCATTTGTCTAGGGATTAAGGAAATCATGCATAATTAGTAAGTTGGAAATGTTAAAATAGATGGTTTCGCTTCCGCGCTTTGTTCGAGGATGAATTAATATTGGTAAATTGTTTCTATCACATGCTTGTATTGTATTGTTAATCTTTGTTATTTGGCCAATTGCATTGATTAAATTTGTTAATTCATTCTATAAGTCGAGAGGCACGGAATCAGATTAGACTAAGCATGTGTAGTAGGACGACTCTAATCATAACGAAAGTTCTCTAGGACTCGACCTAAGGTTGATACTAATATCGAGAGATGAGTGTCTTTAGCCTAAACAATTAACAATATTAAGAAGTCCTATGTTTAACATGAGCATTTACGTATTTGCATGAGTGACCCGACTCCCTTAAACTCTTTTAATATTATTTGATTTGCATCATTTTTAGCTAAACATCAAAACTAAACCAACCATTAAACCGACTTTGATGGTAGTCTATTCATAGCATTTCATAGCGAAATTCCCGTCTCCTTGTGTTCGACCCCTCATACTACATTTATTTGTGTCTAGGGAAATTTATCTTTGTATAGGTGTGCGACATATCCTATCATTATTCATGCCAAGTTTTTGTTGCTCCACCTACGAGAGTTGCATCCCATCCGCATATAAGTAATATGTATCCTACCATCAAGTCTTTTGAGGAACCAACTTTGTAAGACGACGACCGTGTCATGGAGAACTACGAGTTCCGAAGAATTTTTGATGAAATCTAAATATTGCAAAACCAATTTCCTTTTATGTTTTTTTCTCCATCTATTTGCAGCTGCAGATACCATGGTTGAGCTATATCATTCGTTACAAATGTTTTTTTTGTGTAGACCATTCGGTTTAGGCCGAATTCAAGCCGAGTATGACCACTAGGACGGTAAAGCTCCCAGGTTTTAACACTACTGCATTCTCAGGACTCGAACACGAGACATCTGATTAAGTTAGAATAACCCATTGCCAGGTGATCTAAGTGCTCATGGGTATTATGTTACAAATGCAAATGGGAATAACAGAATAATAGGTTAAATAACAAAATAAAGAATAGTGTGAATATCAATTCACTATAAAAACTAGTAAAAGAAAATTTAGGTTAGCAAACATTTATTAATGAAAAATTACTGAAATATTCGTGATTTTCGTAGGAAATTGAACTAGTTTGACGTAAAAACGTGTTCCAAAAATAAATTATGTTTTGTTTTTCTATTTTTTTTCTAAATTAAAAATCAAAGACTTCACCTTTAAAAGGAAAACAACATATATTGGGGATTTGGGGTAAATAGAAGGCGCCTGGTAAACATCGACGACGTTTTAGGAAACATCGACGACGTTTTTCATAAAAAAGACGATAATGCCCTTAATGAATTATACTCTCTATCTCTCTTATCTCTCTCTTCTCTAAAAATCAAAACAACTAAATTCAACTAAAAAAATTAAAATTGTACAAGAACAACAATTTGACTAAATCCAACAACAACAATTTTCCTAAATCGCTTATCATGGGGGACGAACACTCTTCGGTATGTTCACATATTAATCAAATTTTACGTTTGTTAAATTTTTTTTTCCCGGAATCCGTTAATTGTTTGTTTATACTTATCTAACTTAATTGATTTACGTAACGTCTTAGTTAGTTAAAATTCAATTGCGGTTTTTAAAAAATAATTAGGAAAAAATAACATGGTTAGATGAAGAACTGGATGTCATGGACCATGGCCAGACATCCATTTCACACGTCCCGCCATGGTCAGACGTGTGAAATGGATGTCTGGCCATGGTCAGACCTCTATTTCACACGTCTGACCATGGTGGGTAGTGTGAAATGGATGTCTGACCATGGTCAGACCTCCAGTTCACACGTCCCACCATGGTCAGACGTGTGAAATGGATGTCTGGCCATGGTCCATGACATCCAGTTCTTCATCTAACCATGGTGAGATGATATCGTTTTGTTATAGTCATGATTAATAACATATTACGTATGTAGATCATGTTTTACTAATATATATTAATTATTTAATGTCTAATTAGCGACGTATTTGCATTGAAGAGGACTCGTTTGAGGAATTTGGGAATAATAACACCGATTACAATCCGTTTTTTGAAACGACGTTAGGTTTTGTTACCCGCGATGATGCCTTTAATTGGGCGAGTAGGATTGCAATGGATCATGGTTTTGCTTTGGTTAAAGCAAATAATGGGGCAAAAAACAGAAGAAAAGACGGGTTGTTGGCATCTTACTTTCGATGTTCAAGGTATGGTAGACCTCCTCCAATTGATAATCCTGAGAAGCGTCGTGGGTCGAATAAGTGTGGATGCACTTTCCGTATCCGAGCCGTGCAGAACTACCCTCGGCAAGGTGACGATAGCGGTGCAGTTTGGAACATAATCACCGCCGAGGGTAAAGGGTTTCACAATCACGAGGAAGTGGTTTACAAGGATGGTGATCGTCATTTTGCGGCTTTGGATGACGAGGAGAAAGCGTATGTGAGGCAACAGGTTAAGGCCGGTGTGCTTCCAAAAGACATCAAGAACGCTCTTCACCAAAGAACGCCGGCTAAACCTCAACCGTCAAATAATCAAATATATAACGAGACGAAGAAACTGAGGCGGGAATTTAGGGGTGGAAGGAACACGGCTCAACAAATGTTTGCTCTTGCGGTAGAAGCACATTATTTGATGTGGCATTTGAGTGATCCGAAGACACGACAGATCTCTCATATATTCATGGCACATCCCGTAGCCGTGCAGCTTTTCCGAGCCTATCATTATGTTGTGCTCATTGATTCTACTTACAAGACAAACACCTATAAGAATCCACTGGTTGAGATTGTTGGTGTTACCCCGACCGGGAATTCGTTCCTAATTGGTTGTGCACTTGTTTCTACGGAGTCCGAGGATTCCTACACGTGGATTTTGAGGCGGTTGTCGGACATTCTTGCACCTGTCTTTGTTTCCCCTACCGTCTTCGTCACCGACCGGGAGTTGGGTTTGATCGCCGCTCTTAGGGAGGTGTTTCCCGGTTCTAGTCATTTATTGTGTCGGTGGCACGTGAACCGCGCCATCAATGCCAAAACCCTGAACATCTACAAGACCGAGTGGTATAGAGATCTTGTCTACTATAATCCAGAAGCGGGTTGGGTACGGGTTATTGATGCATTAACCGTGGAAGAGTATGAAAAAGCATTGGAGTCTTTTCGTGTAAAGTGGGGTCCCTTCGGGAGATATGTTTTGAGCACTTGGGCGATGCACAAGGAGAAGTTTGTGCGATGTTATACAAACGATGTACTACATTTCGGTAACACGTCTACTTCCCGTGTCGAGTCGGCTCATTCTCTACTTAAGTCATGGTTGAAAAGTGCCAATTTGACACTTGATAGTATGTGGTCGAAGATGAATGACATGCTTGATAGTCAACACTCGGAGATTAGAAAGTCACTTGAGGATTCAAGGAGTCGGCCTCGTATAACTAGTCGTTTGTTCTCATTGTTGGTAGGGGTCGTGTCGACGAAGGCAATAGGAATAATGGAGGAGGAGCTTCAGAGAGGGCTTGGTCTTGGTGTTGGGTTAGAGGAGGGATGTGGACATGTGCTTGAGACAACTCATGGCCTACCTTGTGCATGCAAATTGGTTTATTTGAGTAGGAGAGGTAGGAGGGTCCATGTTGATGATGTTCACGTTTTTTGGAAGACCTTGGTATTTGATAGTGTTGATCAAATGCCGAGAACCGATGATGATGAGTTTGATGGGTTAGTAGTGGAAGCTAGAAACAGTGACCCGGTTCGTCGTAGGTTGGTAGCCGAGAAGATGCGTGACGCCCTACATCCGGAGGAGGAGGACGTTTTGCCACCTCCTATTAACGAGAACCCGAAAGGCCGTCCAAAAAAATCCACGACTAGGAACAAGTCGTCTTTCGAGCATAGTCAAAGGAAATATGGGACACCTAGCACCGATGGATCTACTGCTCGTACTCACTTATTTGGGGACTTTCCTCCACGACCACCAAACGCTCCGTTAGAAAGAAACTACACCGTTGGTCTTTTCTCAACTTGGTCTAAACGATACGGGGTACCGGAGGTGCTTTGGGGCCAGTTCGATGGTTGGGTAGATGTCGGTGACGATGGTCACTGTGGTTACCGGGTTATATCACATGCCCAACGGGGGCAAGAGGGCGACTACCTTCAGATGAGGATGTGGTGTGCCCGAGATACCTCGAAAGGCATCGTAGCTCGTCGAGACCGACTCTTGAAGTTCACCAAGGAAGTCTCGTGGCCCCACATCTATCGTCGCGATGCCATGCCTAGCTGCCGGTACAGATATGCCAAACAAGCGGCACCCCAAGCATACTCTCCAACCTGCTCCAGATCATCAAGTAAGGGTAACAACTGAGCTGACACGTTATCACCAGACTTGTCCACAAACAAAGTCTGTCCCAACAACAATATCAAATAAGCACGTAGGGAGTCCTGCTCAGTCCCTTCCTTGATATGAGCCCTCAAAGCTGACACCAACAAGCCACCACCCTTATATAACGGTGGTGCCACCTCTCCGGGAGGTTTGCCAAAAAAACCTGCCACAGCCCTCTTCAACCCCGCCTCCTCCCTCGAAGAACCGGCAACGGAGGTACCTCGAACAAACACCCTCGTACCAGTAGGCCGGATCCCAAGAATCTCCTCCACATCGTGAAGCGTAATAGTGATCTCCCCGAAAGGCATATGAAAAGTGTTGGTATCCGTCTGCCACCTCTCTATGAAAGCGCTAAGAAGGTTCTCATCCAAAGCTGTCGTGCAGCACATCGTCAACCCAGTCAACCCAGTCAGCTGAAACCTCCTAACAACATCAACCGGCACCTCCATGCTCCCTCACCCATCCACATAACTCAGCCTCTCGTAACACTTAATAAAGGACCTAGCCTCCTCGGTCTCAATCCAACTACTATATGCCACATGCCCCCCAAAACTGCGTACCACCGATATGTTACGGGGCCCACCAGAAACTGGGTCTCTAAGGAGCCAATCACTATCGCTGCGCGGCTTCTTCCGCGGCTCCCTCTGCGAACCATCATCCAACCTAGAATAGCGACCAAAGGAGTCCCGAGCTAACCTCTGAGACAACGGTACCTCCAATCTCGATAAAGGTACGGACCGCTGAACAATATCCTCCTCGCCCTCAGACTCGGTGTCCACCCAACCCTCGTCAACAATATCATCTTCCGCTTCCTCGTGACCATGAACAATCTCAGGAACACTACCTCCTACCTCCTCCGACCTCTCCATGTCAGAAATACCGCTACTAACGGGATTAGATCTACTACCCCGAAAAACAATACGACGCTTTGAAGCCGTGACTCTACGGTTCACCGTACGATCTTCGGGAACCATAACGTTCTTTCCTCGATCACCCATCTGCATTTACACAATTAAAACATTCAAATAAGCGTTAATAATATTCCAAAAACATATTAGCATCGAAAAAATTAAATTAATCATCTTAATTAACAAACTAAAAAAAAAATTTGGGTTAACCATGGACGGACTTTTAATCAAAAAATTCAAACCATGGTAGGATTTAAATTCTGGAAATCCCACCATGGCTAGACAACTAGATCACACGTCCCACCATGGTGGGATGAAAATTCTGGAATTTCCACCATGGTGGGACGTGTGATCTGGTTGTCCAGCCATGGTGGATTTCCAGAAATTTAATCCCACCATGGTAGGACAACCAAACCACACGTCCCACCATGGTGGAACTTGGGGGAAAATTTTTTTCCCCATGGTTGGACGTGTGATTTGGTTGTCCAACCATGGGGGAAAATTTTTTTTCCTCCAAATTTCATCATATCGGGATGAAAAACTCGAAAATAAAACCGATTAATTCTATCTTTATACATATTTCTCATACAAATTACAAACAACATATTACTAACAACAAATTACTAAGAACAAATTACTAAGAACAAATTACTAACAAATTGATTTTACAACAAATCTAACAAGAACAAAAACAAACATATTATGAAATAATTAAAAACTAACACAAAACAAATTACAACAACTAATTACAACAACAACCAAATAACTACAAGTTTAATTAATACAAAAACTAACAACAAACAAATTTAAACATAGTAAACACAAATACAAGAACAATATAAGTAGATCTACAAAAAAAAAAAAAAAAGAGAAGAAATACATACCGGAGCAGGTGGACGGCGGTCGTGCGGCGGGAAGACGGCAAGGGGGGACGGCAGGGGGTGGGACGGCGGCAGTGGTGGCGGTGGGGGCGGTGGGCTTGGTGGGAGAGGATGAGTGTTTTAATTTAGTGGGTTTTGATGAATTTGGGAGAGAATGTGTTTAGAGAGATAAAGGAAAAGGGCAAGTATCGTCTTTTTTATGAAAAACGTCGTCGATGTTTACTAAAACGTCGTCGATGTTTTACAATCCGGAAATAGAATCACAAATTCTTGTTTGTGACGGGCAGTATCCGTCACAAGCTTGCGACGGGTACCACTTCCCCTCACAAATGACCCATTTAAGGGAAAAGGAGAAGCACATGGGGGGTGCCCCACATGTTTCCTCTACTCATTTTGTTAGAGGAAAAACCCGTCGCAAGGTCCGACCCGTCACAAGGGAGACCTACTGAAATAGAATACGGAGTGCTAATTTTTATATATTTTTATATTTAGAGTGGGTAATTAATTATGTTCTTGAGAGAAAGATCAGAAACAACCTTCTTCACCCAAATAAATTAAATAATCATCAAACCAAATTTGTTACCAGGAAGAAGATTAAATTAGGGAGATGGAGGTGAAGAAAGAAGAGAAAATTGGTGAGGAAGATGGAAAAACTAGTGAGGAAAAACATCAAAATTGTAATTCAAAAGTGCAGCAAAATCCAGAAGCAAGGAAGGGTAAATCATGCAAGGGTACCCTTTACTTTTCTTCCATTCTCAAATCTAAAGGAAAAAACCCTCGTTGTGTTGGCTTCACTCGTTCCCTTCAACAAGGTTTGATTTTATTGCATCCCAATTTTCATTGTTTTTAGGGTTCATTTGGGTCATTCTTAGATTTTCAATATGTTGATTTCGTTTTATCGTGTTTATGTTTTAATTGTTTAAGTTTGGATCTTTTTTATTATTTTGTCTTTTTTTTGGTGTTTGGATTTTAGGCTTGCAATTGACTTGATTGTGTAAAAGTTGGCTTTTTTTGTGGGTATTTGTGTTTTATAATTTTGGTGAGGTAGTTTTGTGGCCAAGTTGATGATAGAAATAGGTTAGAGATTGAGCCTTGCATTTCTGGTTTGCTGTTGATTTCAAGACGGTAACTATCTGTCTAAAGCTTAGGACTGGTATAAGTATTATCAAGTGGTGGTAATAAAGACAACATTTTTGGTATATTGTAGGCAACAAGTTGGGTGATTTGATATGTATTTGGCCCGTCTTCAGCTTAAGACGGATAGTGTCCGTCTGAAACGAGAACTTGTGGATTTCATCAGAGGATGTTTTCTGAGACTGAGATTATTTTTGTTGCTCTAAATGTTTGGATTAGCTACTCCCATGGTTTTGTATATGTTTTTTTTAATCTAAATTGATTTGTTATATTTTAGCAAGATGTAAAGAGGATCATTGTTTTAGGATTTGAAC
The DNA here is from genome assembly GCA_022085475.1 of Heliosperma pusillum. Taxonomy (NCBI): domain Eukaryota; kingdom Viridiplantae; phylum Streptophyta; class Magnoliopsida; order Caryophyllales; family Caryophyllaceae; genus Heliosperma; species Heliosperma pusillum. The sequence goes on along the minus strand of JAIUZE010001835.1, from coordinate 110,904 downwards.
TGATTCATACTCACAATGTCATCTTTTACTGAATAGGTAGAGAGCTTAAAATTTGCTCTTTTGATGTTTTGTTCCTTGCAGTGTTTCAAGCTGATGCATTTGGCATGTTAATGACAGTTTATCTTGTTTTGGTCAGTGCCCAACTATATAGTGAGTGAGTCCGAAGTCGAAGCTTCTAAAGAAGGGCGGAGTCTTACGGATTTCAGGTATGCTTGTGTTGGATACTCCGTCTATTTGGACAACAAAGGCGCTCAAACAACCGGTGATAAAAAACCTCGAGCAGAGTTGCCAGTTTGTGTTGGTCTTGAGGTTTGACTCTTTCAGCTTTTTGGCTTATCAACTTCTTGTTAGTATGTCAAAAGGACTCATGTTTTTTTATTGGCCAAAACTGTTTATTTGCTACTTTGTTTTCCAGTGTCTTGTTACTCGGTAGTAGTTTGGTTTAATATTCAAACTCTCTCTCATTCTGGGCAGCTCTTGGTGGATAAAAGACCCGCAGATCATTCGGCCCCCGCTCATGCTCCTACCCGGGAAGGTATGAAAATTCATGTCTGCTTCTTTGATTTGTTTCTTCAAAAAAATTGTTTTTTTCTCGACTTCATGCTAAGTTGCTGACTGATGAACCATGCTAACTGATAATCATGCTGCCAATTGTTGTCTATGGAATCTAACAGCATAATGTAGGAAGATTAGCACTCTATATGCGTATTAGTTGTTTATTTCGATGTCATTACATACTTTTTTTTTTTGTATTTTTCTTATTATGTGCATTTCAGCAAGTACCAGATTTTCTTAGTATCTAAAATTTCCCATTTCTTATCTTATATTTAAGTGTAGAACAAGTTTCTGCCTTTCTGCAACCACTCAGCCAAACAAGAGAATTCATACGAGCAACTATTCACCTTTTAGCACTCTAATGCTTGCTTTGCATGTATACCTGGATGTCTGGCCACCTGATAGCGTGTCCAAGTTTGTTCTTTTTCTTGTTTTGTTGACACTATATGCAAAAGCAACACTATCTATATGATCTGAATCTTGTCGAGTGCTTATCAAAAGCTGCTAAATTTCTTCCATATTATGACAGTATCCTTCGATTCCCGTCATGGATTAGCAGAGTATCAGTGTAAATATACTGTAAAGTTATTACTTATGTGTGTTGAATGTGTGCAATTCTAGCCTTTCAATTGCAAGTATTGAATTAGACCGAGAGGAATCGCATTTATCTGTTCACAGCTAGTTATCTCTTTTACAACATTTTCATTTGCAAAAATATGTTGTCATAATTTTCATACTGGTGGAATTTTCAGGCAAACCCTGTGTAATACATTTCTAGCCGTGGATATGATCTTCATTTTTTTTGTTCAAGAGTTTCTGGTCATACCATGTAAAGACTAGTGCCGCACATTTGTTTCTGATCCGTATTTAATAGATAGTGTTGTAGGCTTGTAGCCATCCAGGATTTCTCTCCAAGATTTCTCAATAAATTCAAGACGTGTGAAAACAGTAGAAGTTAGAGAGGGACATATCTGCTCACTGTTATTGAAATCTGTCAGTTATTGGGAAGGCTGAGAGAAACCTTATGGCTTTAAGTTGTCCATTGAGATCTATGTCTCTTTCTCATTCGAATCTTTTTAATACATGGCACACTTTTCCGATCAGCCATTTTTAATTCCAAAATATATACCCTATAGTTTAAAATACATGAGAGAAATTTTGAAATATGGGTAGATTGGATTGTATAAGGGAGAATACTTATGGTAGTTATATCTTGTATATGAAGGGCGAAAAGAGAGTCTGTAGTTTGCCTCCGCTTGATCTCAGACAGGTTTTCACAATAATCTGTTTTACGGATATCTAAGAACTTTTAAGTGTTCGCACTGTTCTGGTGACAACTGACAAGATTGCTGAGTGTGATTTTTGATGCTATCTTTAATTCTAAAAGTGCAATAAAAAAAGGACCTAAGATAGACGGCTACCTAGATCTTTTTTTTATTATTATGCTAACTAATCTCAGGCTACCTAGAATTGAGAGCCTCAGTTTCGATGAAGACTTGATGTTGATGTAAGAATTTTATGTTATACATAAATCCTCGGACTAACTGCTCTAATGTGTTCCTTATCCTTCAGGGGTTCGTGCAACTCCTCAAGCTCGTCCGCAGAAAACACCCCAGTTTACGGGGGAAGAGTTTCTTACGAGGCAAGATGCAACAATTTGATCACAGTCAACATATTGATTCTTGTACTTCACATTTTGGCTTTGTGTTTCTTCAACAAACTAACTCTGTGCGACTACATGGCAGATTTACAAGAAATGCAGGCCTGGTTGCATCTGGAGTGGCTAGGAACATGCGGAAAGTGGGACATTACGTCAAAGAAAGCGTCGATGACATACTGTATAAGCGCCCCAAGTGAGGCTCTAACTTGGTTATCTTCGAATTAGTTGATATTTGAGTGTTACGCCCGATTCTCTTCTCGTGTCGCGAGAGCCTAAAAGTTTTCATTCTTGGGAGGGCTCGTTCCAAGCACGCTGCACGTAACATATTGATTCGATGTTGTTTAGTAAAGTAATTCTATATGTATTCTTTTTTGAAATAAGAGGGGAAAATCTTTACTCTTGTCTGAGTTGAGCTAAAGTTGCAACTTAATGTACCGCCTCAATTTGTATTTCTTGTAAATGTTCTGGCTTTCTTTGTTGAGAAGAATCTCCACGCTTGAAATTCAAGGAAAACCTTTGCAATGGAGAACACCGGAGAAGTTAATTGCATCCCTTGGTTTGCGGTGAAGCCCAAAAGCACTCCCCCCCAGCCTAATGATCATTATTGCTAATATTTGTTGGGTTTTTGCTCTGTATGTCCAGTGTGTAGTAGGAGCCTTACTCTTGCGTGCGTCTCCTTGACCTATTTTTGCCTTAATACTTGACATTGAGAAATAAAAGGTAAGCTAGTCATCAAAGATGCAAGTAAAGTCCGGAAACGTTCCAAATTTACTTGAATTTATTAGGGCCAAATTTTGCAAAAAAAAAGTCGTATCTTACTCAAGATAACATTTAGGCGGTGTTTGGTTGGAGATTGTTTTGATTCTAATACTTTGATCCAAATGATCCCTGAATTTGATCTGGAGTTGCTTTCTAACATCATGGGAAAGTGCACATCAGAGGTATTTGTAGGATGAGCTATTATGAGCTATTGTTATCAACTCAATTTATTTGGCTTGAACTGTGCCCAGAAGATTGCTTAGAAAGTTACAATACACTGCTCAGAATGACATTGCATAAAGCATGATGTTAGAGTCAAATGAAAGTTGTGGGGAAAATTTGCAGGATGTTGATGAGTAGTGATACTTGTGACGATTGATGAAATATAAACGTCGAAGTGGTGTATCATTTTATTTTTATTATCCTCGATGATACAACCATGTCTTAAGACGGGTAGTCATGTTGCAATATGTTGATCCTAGACTGTTGTCAGATGTCAGGGTGTCTCTTAAAATGCTTAATTTGAGGGCTCTAATGTCCTCAAAAATACTTCATAAATCTACTGAAACACAACCAAGCCTTAAACTGAGAGTATCTGTTAGATGGTATTCCGCGCTAAAACCTAACCAACTAACTACGAGTTAAACGGAAAGTGCCCATGTCTCAGTGTATTTCTAGGTGACTCTGGTTGCTGATAGTAACCACGCCAACCAGGACTTGCATTGATGCTATTGCTGGAGGACATTTCCAATAGTGAAAGCTATAGATGGTATTGTCGCATTGGGTATTAACTAAGTTCGGAGCTATCTAATTAATTTGTGAGGCCGATTCAATTTGTATTTATCAAATTTAATTGAACACAACAAAAAAACTTGATAAACAAAGACTTCAATTAAACTGCTACTCGTATTTCACAATTGTGTTGCAGATTATATTCATCTCCTTATTAAAACCCCAGAGTTTTACTTCTAAAAACTAAACAAACCTAAAAAGTAGTTTGGATATTAAGAAAACTCAAAAGAGTTCATTTTAAATACTAATTTGCAATAAGGTAGTGACTTTAAAAAAAAAAAAACTTATACTCGTATTAGAGAAAGTAACAATTTAACCTGCAAGAACATGGACAAGGCCCCCCAAATGCATCAATGATGCGTATTTGTTTTTCTTCATAAAATTTGGTGTAAATTTGAATCAAATTCCCAGAAGAAAACGTACAAAAGCGACAGCAACCAGTGGCACTTGTAAATAAAAACTAAAACAAATGAAAGTTACACGCAAGTAAAACAGCAAACCCACACTGTCTCTAGCTATTAGAGCATCACATGTACACGAGAGACCCCTACCGGCTGACTCTTCACCCATGTAAAAGACAGAGAGAATCCGGCTTGGTATAAACCTGTAGGGCTGTAGAACTGTTCGGAGCAATTATTAACAGCAGCCACTAGTAGATGCATCGTCTTCAGGTGGTTTTTGCTTGAATATGTTCTTCTTCCCACCCGCTGAGCCTTCGGCTAATAAACTGGGAGTGTCTAAAATCTGCATTTATCAAACCAAATTTCAGGTCATAGAAGCACATACTACAATGAAAGCATACATACTAACTAGACTCGCATATTATAAGATCAATCCATGTGACAAAGGAAAAAAAATCTTCAGATCTCAAACTCAGAAATAACTACCAAACTTTTGGGGACCCAATTTCAAGAAAATATTATCAGAAGACCTTCACATATGAAATATGAAATTTTGTGTAACCACAAAACCTTACCTTTAAAACCAGCTCCTCAAAGCATTGTTGCACATTGGCACGCGTCTTAGCACTACATTCAATAAATAGGCATCCATATTCTCTAGCAAAGTCAATTCCCTCTTTCTTTGTCACAACTCTGCCGCTTTCCTATCATATCAGCATTAGAGATTAGGTAGTTTAGGCTTAAGAGGTTAAATACATGAAACATGCAAATGTGCATAAGAATAATGTGTACAACACAAGCCTTCTGATGTACACAACACAAGCCTTCTGATGTATAAAAAATAACTTGAAAGCAAGTCACATTTTAAAGTATCAATATTTTTAAACGTCAATTCAAAAAGTTTCCTCTTAAATCTATCTAAATCTGCAAAATGTTTACCATATATAACACAAACAAATTAAATACAGAAGCGTACGGCCTCACAGATCATGCCATGTACCTTGTCAACTTTATTTCCCACAAGCATCTTGATACAGTCTTGATTAGTGGAATAAAGGTCAATCTCCTTTGCCCATACATCACGGAGATTAGTAAATGTATCCCGCCTAGTTACGTCGTATACTGTTTGCATCATTTTCAAGCATTAGTGATCACATCAAAACTTAAAACAGCCTAAGGTACACCTTGAATGTCTCCATGTCTCTGTTGGCTTATAAAAAGGCCATAGACAATCGAAACAACGTATCACATATGCTATCAGCAACATAAACTAGTTGCCAGCACAAGCATCCATGCATGTCCAAGAAATCTATTATTTTTTGGGTAAAAACAACTACTCCTATATGACAATTCAGAATTTAGATTTTAGACCATACAATGACAATCCTATATATAAAAGATCCAAGTCCTTGATAAATTTTAAAGTTTTAACATAGGACGGCCATAATATAATCTTAAAATTCCTGTACGTAGCAGAAGATTGGAAAGCAAAAGACTTCTTCAATTACCCATGATGATTCCTTGTGCCCCTCTGTAATATGAACTTGTCAATGTCCTGAATCTTTCTTGACCAGCTGCAAGAGAGCACCTTTGTCATCATTAAGACACATCAAATCTCCTTTCTAAACAACCATGGATCTCACTTGAAACGACAGTATCATTGTAAAGCCAAATCCAATTTATGATTTCTAAGAAACAACGCATGAAAATATAGACTTGAGATTACAAGCTTCAAACACAAATCTTGTAAATACATTTTTTGTCCTGGAGTCAAAAAGTAAGCACGAGTCTATGAGTCTACCACCTCCTACATGGCTATATGTGAGACTTGGAAGCAATCATAACTCAAAACGACAGCTTAACAACTTATAAAACCAATAGTACTGGCAACAGCAGTAGCATAAACAGTGATTAAAAATGAAGTCTGACGTAGAAACCATTCTAGACAACTGGTTATTGCGTCAAACAAAGTTTAAGTCTTTAACATAGAGATTGTTAATAATTTGATGGAACAGCCTATATCTCTCCATGAAAGATCGTTAAGATAGACATGTTTCCTAGAACGCTATCTACTTAAAAAATCAAACGAGAAAGCTCCTTTCTTTGCCTCAAAATTGTGATCCAGAAACAGTATCTGAAAACTAGACATTCACAAGACCGATAAGGCCCTCCTGAACTAAATCAACTTACAGAAAAATATATGGACTAATAACTAATAAGAGTCCTGCAGAAAGCTTGAACAAGAAAGACGTTGCAAATCACGAAGGACGTAGTGAGGACTAAGATGTTACCTGTATCCCATATGGCGAGCTTCAGTTTTTTGCCCCCCATGTTCACATACTTAACCTTGAAATCAACACCTACACATACAGCATGTCAACCAAAGCAACCACACATGATAATATCAATGCCCAATAGTTGCTGCACTAATGTAAGTTGCAGTGTTGCACTGTTTGTAACTCTTGCAACACATACATTTAAGACGACAGCCCCTAGCAAAGATTTGCAACAAAACAAATAGACTTTACCATACATTAACATCACTAGGTATAATATCAAAAGACCATGCTCTTCCTTAAATCTATAATTATTTCATTTGAAACAAAAAAAAGTGAAGTTACATAGTACTCTGTGATAAACATAAGCTTTTTATCATAAAAAATGGCACAAGCTTGTGAAAGAGAAATGTGACCATTTTGTATGATACAATGTAACCATTTGTAACCATTATGTGATAAATAAAAATTAATGGATGAATACTTTTTATCATAAAAAATGGTCACATTTTGTCCCCGTCACAAGAGAGACCAACTGTCGTAGTAATTAGTTAAGGTTAAAGCCTTCAAACATACGTAAGATACGTTGGTAGCTGGATTTTCTCTTTCAATTCCAATGTAATCACATATCAGTTCGATAGTATTCTATCATGGTGCTTGCTTATAAGTTATAACACACGATATAAAAGCATAACAGAGAAAATATGGGATGCGGATCGAAATATTTCCTAAAAGTTGTCGTCCTCAAATTCTTGTCTAAGACCGTTGTACATATTTAAGCACCTTTTAGTGATGGTGATAAATGAGATATTTGCCATATCCAGCTAGTATTACTTATCCGTATCAAGTTTAAGACAGGTCATTTGCCATATCAACATAACAACATCATTCATCTAATTCCTGATTCCAACTAATCTAGCTTTGGGCGATTAATAATCAAACAACATCAAACCCAAACTAATCAATAACAATAAGCAAATAAATCATCCAGAACCCTAACCAATCAAATATTAAGAATTGAGCAATTAGTATACCAATAGTAGGAGAGAGATCTTCGAAAGTGTCGGAAGTAAAACTCAACAAAATACTACTTTTTCCGACGCCTGAATCTCCGATCATCAGCAATTTGAATAAATAGTCGAATTCCGGCGACGTATCCATCTACAAATTCGTCAATTCAGCAATTATGAAACCAAAAATCAGAAATTAATTACAACAAAAATTGAATTAGAGATTGGTGGAGAAGAGTAATACCTGAGATTGAATTAATGATTGCGTAATTTATAGGATCAAATTGATGAAAATCCAATCTTTTGCGAAAATTGAATTAGGGAACTAGGTTTTGTAGAGAGAAGGGATGATCGGTGAAGTAAAGAGAAGCGCCGAGAATAATAATAATGACGTCAGATGGCTTTTTTGTTTTTCTGTTGATACTTCATCTGCAGCCTGCAGGTGTCTATTTTTGTTGCCGACTTGACTCTTGAATTTACTAATTTTATTCCGCAAATCTCATCGAGAACATAAATATCCGTTTTTTGATAATACGGGCCAGGTTGTTTCTCGCAAAGAAGTAATTGAGAGGGCAAGTTAAAAATCAAGTGAAGTTTCAAGTGAAGTAATTGAATGGTTCAGCGACTGACTATTGGAAGGCAACTGGGTAGTTTTTGCCCAAAGGTCTAATATTTGAGGTTAAAAAAAAATCACCAAAGAAGTCACTCGCTGAATGGTTCAGCGACTGACTTAACAGACATCAAAAAAAAAAAAAAAATTGCTGACGTGGACCCATTTTTTGTAAATAAGTTTGAAAAAACCCTAATTTTGTAAATAAGTATCGGTAAAAGCCTACCTAAGAAAAAAGTTCCATATTAACTAGCTTGTTGATTTGATTTTAGCCAACTAAACAAGTACTCCGTACATAAAAACTAGAAAAGATTGTGATCTAAAATTTTATAAATCAATATATATAATAGTAGTTTGGGGTCAAAGGTTCACTATGATCTTTTGTCAAATTCTTCAACATAAAAAAAAAACTTCTCTCTAAAAAATAGAGAGAAGGCCTTTCTCTCTTCTGAGAGTTCTCTTTGTCGTTTCACAAAAGCTTCTCCAAAGCCTGGATTTCCAAGGCCAATTCCTATTATTCTTCTTAATTTTCAGATTTAATTCATCAGAATGCCTTTAGTTTCTTTGGGTTTCTGGATTATAATGATGTCGTTCTAAGAGTTTTCCGTCTCTGCGTTTTCCTGACCAATCATTGTTTGCCTTGGGGCTCAAGGCAATCTTGGTTTTGGGAATTTCTGCTTCGTCTGATTTCCCCATTCTTCTATGCTTTCTTTTTAGCCTAATCATTCCCTATTAAGCTTCTTATTGGTTTGAGATTGGCTTGCGTGTGGATATTAATCCTAATCATTTCTGTTAGGGCTATCTTTATTGGATAATAAGCTAGAGACCAATACCTGTTTAGAATTGATCATCATTGATTTTATCTTCGCTATATTGTTGGTTTTGCAGGTCCTTGAAGGCTACGGTTTCTGGTCTATTTAAGGAGTTATTGCTCTGTTCTTTCAGTGCATCCTTCTCCTGCAATCATTCTTTTATTATTACCTTATCTATTCTATTCTCCTTTATCAGTTGGTCTTTATGGAGCCTCATTATTATTATTTCTCAGAAGAGTTTAATGCGGATCAAGAGAATATTCATAACAATTTAAATTTTCAGAATGAGAGTGAAGTTAATCCTCAGCTATTTAATGAATGGAGGTACCCTAGAGCTGGAGGAATTGTCTCCCCTAATCCAGACCTTTTGGGGAACTCCTTCAGTTTCTGGAGTAAGTGTCTTCTGGGATTTCTGGTTGATTATAGGCTGTTTAGAGCTTATAATGTTAATAGGATGATTGAAGATAATTGGGTTACTAGAGGTCATACTTCTGTTCATAGGGTGGGTGACATTTACGCTATTCACTTTGAAAGTCCTCAAGATCTTCAGGAGCTGCTGAATCGCAATATTATTGTTCTAGATGGTGCTCTTATGGTGCTGAAAAAATGGATGCCTGGCATGGTCCCTCGCTCTGTCAGATTTCCATCTGCTAAAATATGGGTTCGAATTTGTGGTCTTCCTTTTGAATTTCTGAACTCTAACCTAGCAAATATTGCCGGTCAACTATTTGGGGGGAATTTCTCTGTAGAGGAGTTTGGTACAGTCCCTGATCATGATTACTTAAGGATTAGAGTTAATATTATGCTAAATGATCCTCTTATTCCTGGGTTCTATTTACTTTGTGGTGGTAATAATTTACTTTGGATTCAGTTTAAATATGAAGAGGTGTTTAAGTATTGTGTTCGATGTGGCAGAATTGGTCACAAGGTTTCTCTCTGTTCTGATAGCAATGCGAGCATTATCTCTAATATTAACAACACTCTTGAAAGGACTTATGATCGTGGCTTTGTTATGTTCCAAAATAGATATAATTATACCATGTTCAATCTTGATCTAAGAGCCCTGCCATCTACCACTAGATATGCTACCTCTAGAGTAAGACTGGGATGTCAAGATGGTGTTTCTGCTCCAGCTGACTTCTTTCCTGAAAGGGTGATAGACTTTGATCTTGGTCTTGTTGATGGGGGGCGTATTTATCCTGGTATGGAGTTTGCTATTCATACTCTTCCCTTTACCTGTCCGGTTATTTATGAAAATGGGAGTGGAGATAACATTATGATGGAAGCTAATGCTCAATTATCGCGTGAGAATAATCATAATGGGGAGATGAGGGATGGTATGGAGGATGAAGGAATTCATATCAACCATTCTAATTTGAGGGATGACTCTGAGTATGGAAATCATCATGGGCTAAGGGATGCCCACCCATTGGAGGTTGATTCAAATGGTGTTATGAATGGGGCTAATCTGGGTCCTATCAATGAGGAAAACTGTAATGGATTTCATGAGGTAGAAGGGACCCTTCAATCTGGTATTGAGATTGATCATGGGGATTTTACTATTTATGCTGTCAATGGGATGGAAGGGATTGCGTATACTGGAGATGACAACTTTGCTCCTGGCCCTTTTGCTGTAAATGGGGTTCCTGAGATCAGTGAGGGCCCTAATCTGCCTGTTGATGAGGGTGGAAGAAGTAATGAAGGTGATCCTTCTGAATTGCATTCTAACCAGAATGAAGAGTGGATCCTTGGGGACCCTTATGAGGGTCATGAGGGGCATGGAGAATGTGAGTATGAGTTCAATCAAGAAGCTTTTATTCTTGGGTCTATTAGAGCTAGAGTGGAATCTAGAGATCATATTATTGAGCTGGATAATGAAGGTCAAGGATATGGCCAGGTCTTTGCCGCTCCTCCTATCTTGCCCTTTTTCTATCATGAACCAGTGAATTCTCCTGAGCATATTGAAGGTATTGATCCTACAGCAAATCTGAATTTCTCTATGGACACTGATCAGGTTGTTCATTCTGATGCTAATGAAGTTCTCAATTATCCTGGAATAAATCTTATCGGGGTTGATGTTGCTCCTGCTCATGGTCTTGTCCCTGCTTTTGAGGATAATCAAAACGCAAACTTAAATGAAGAGATTTCTTCTTCTGCTAATCTGAATCTTGCTCTTGGCTTTGATACTGGAATTGAATCCCCTGTTGCTGATGATATCAATAACTCTGGTGACTCCTCTGGCTCTTCATTAATGAATCTGTCTTCTTCAAAGGACTCTTCCTTTTGTGATGCAGTGGAGGATCTGAGCCCCCTAATTGGTGATACTGGTATGTCCTTTGGGGAAGAAGGGGGTGAGAATAGAAGCTGTGATGCTGACTATCCTCCTAGGATTAGTATTAACATTATTTCTGGTATGAGTGAACCCTGTTACTCTCTTAATGTTGGTGGTCAGTGTTCTCATGCTGTCAAGACTCCCCCTCTGGATCATGTTCTTTCTGGTTTTTTGACTGGTAAAGAAGATGAGGCTGCTGATTGTCTGGGAAAGTTAAAGCCATGTGGGACTTCTTTGGAGCTGCTCCCTGTTCCTAATATGCTGTGTGATGATGCAGTTGTAGATTCTGGAAGCTTTGGAAAGGGTAAATGCATTATGCGTCTGCGTGAAGTGTGGAGTCGTGGTAAGAATCTTCAGTCAGGGTATGATGCTGTAGTAGTGCCAAAAGAGGGGGGTAAGAGGAAAGCTTTTTCTGCCCCTGGATGCTTATCAGCTCGGAAAAATGAGCTTTATTCTTATGATGAAGACTTTGATAGTGTTACTTCAAAACCCAAGAAAGCAGTAAGTTTTCAAGAGCATCAAGTGACCTCTTCAAGTGGCGTCCATGGTGGATTCCACATTGGTATCAAAGATTTCGAAATGTTTATTTCTAGCTCCGAAGAATCTGATGATAATGGTGTTGCGGGGATTGACCTTTCTCAATCCCCTAGTGCTCCATGAAGGGGCTCTCTTGGAATTGTAGGGGTCTTAATAATCCGCTCGCCCCTACTATTCCGAAAATAAGAGCGATCCTAGGGTCTAGCTTCTTTGAATTTTTATTTTTAAGTGAAACAAAATGTAGTACTGTGTCGGTTGATTTTATCTTTAGGAATACCTTCCCTTATAGTTTTGGGATTGATGCATTAGGATCAAAAGGAGGATTATGGTTTGGTTTTAGAAGTTCAGATATGTATCGTTTGCTATGGGTCTGTCAAAATTGTATCATTGTCGAAGTTATGCAAGGTAAGGAGGTTTCTTGGTATCTTTGTCTTATTTATGGCGAATCTGTTTGGCACAAACGGGAACCTGTTTGGAATTCATTAAGTATATGGTTGGACTCCTTTTCTAAACCATATATTTTATTTGGTGACTTCAATCAAGTGGAATATCAGGACGACAAATTTGGAGGATCTGTTCGCCCTATACGGGGTATTGAGTTTTTTAGAAACTGGAAACTATCGCACAATCTTATGGATATTCCTTTTAAAGGCCCTAAGTTCACATGGTGCAATAAAAGAAATTCAGGAGATGTAATCTTTGAAAGGTTGGATAAGGCTCTGGGATCGTGGGATTGGGTCAACTTGTTTCCTAATTCGGGAGTCCTCCATCTACCTATACAAATATCTGATCATGCTCCAATTATCTTTGATTCTGATTTGATAACTTTAGGAAAAGGAAGACTCTATAAACTTGAAGCTTGGAGTTTGGATTATCCAGATTGTTTACTTCAAGTCCAAACAGAGTGGAAGATACCTGTATTTGGATCTTCTGCTTTTTGTCTTGTCCGAAAATTATCAAGAGCCCGTTCTGGTATTAAAAAATGGACTTTATCAAAGAAATCAGAATGGAATTGCAAGTGGACTGATTTTGATAAGGAATTGGAAAAGGGGATTGAGATGGGCTCCTCTAATGGTGATATTTCTTACTTCCTTACAATGGATTCTAAGGCCAGAGAATTTGCAGCGTCTATTGGATTATTCTGGAAGCAACGTGCTAAAATTAAATGGATTAATGAGGGTGACACGTGTTCAAAATATTTCTTTCATCATGTTAAGGGTAGATCTGGGCGGAATTTCATTAAGGGGCTTATGTTGGATCAGGGGCAGTGGTGTTTTGATGAAAGGATCGTCAGATGTTCTTTTGATAATTATTATTCGGAGTTATTTCAGACTAATATGGATCTTCTGTCATTTGATGACTTTATGAGCACTGAATGTCCTGTTTTTAGTAAAATTAGTTCCATGCTGAATCAGGATGAAAAAGATTATTTAAACAAACCGTTTTCTTCTAAAGAGGTTCGAACTGCTGTTTTCCAACTTGGCCCGCTGAAGTCTCCTGGTCCGGATGGGATTCCTGCTATTTTCTATCAAAGATGTTGGCATTTTATTAAGAATGACGTTATTTCAGCAGTGCTAGGTATTCTTAATGGCAACCACATTCTGAAAGAATTGAATCGAACTTTTATTACCTTAATCCCTAAGATCTCTTCCCCGGAAATAGTGGAACATTATAGACCTATTAGCTTATGCAATAATATTATGAAGATAATCACAAAATGCATTACTAATAGGATGAAGAAAATCATTGGCAAGGTTATCGGAGTATATCAGAATGCTTTCATCCCTGGGAGAAGTATTTCTGATAATATTCTAATCGCTAATGAGCTATTCCATTCAATTACTAGTTCCGGGAAAAGGAAAAAGCAAAAAATGGCTTTTAAGGCTGACATGAGCAAGGCCTATGATCGTATGAACTGGAATTTTATTCAGGGTGCTCTCTCTGTTCTTGGATTTCCACCAAAATTTGTCTCTCTTATTATGAAATGTATTACGTCTGTTTCTTATGAGATTCTGGTGAATGGGATTCCTTCTAAGAGGATAATCCCTAAAGGTGGTTTAAGACAAGGGGATCCTTTGTCTCCTTATATTTTTGTTCTATGTACAGAAATCCTATCCCAGAATATCTCATGTGCTGAAGAGAATGGATTGTTTAAAGGGATTAAGATGTCGAAAAAATCGGAAGCTATCTCTCACCTCTTATTCGCTGATGACTCTATTTTTTTCATAGAAGGTAATGCTAGTTCCTGTCGGGCCTTGAATAAAATTATAAATCAGTATTGTAAGGCCTCAGGACAAATATTGAATAAGAGTAAGTCTGCCATCCTGGTAAGCCCTAATGCAACCTTATCTTTTGCTAAAGATTGTTATGAAATTTTTGATGTTAATGGAACCTCAACAATGGGAAAATATTTAGGAGCTCCCACTGATATTGGAATTGACAGGGGTATTTCTAAAAAGTTCATCTTCCGTCACTTAATTGATGGTATCTCTAAGCGTATATCTTCATGGAATGGTATTCTTCTATCACAAGCTGGTCGACTCACTTTGATTTCGTCTATCCTCTCTTCCCTTTCAACATTTATTCTATCGGTTTTCAAACTACCGGTAAGTGTGGCTTCGAGAATTGATTCTCTTCTGTCACATTTTTGGTGGAAAGGTCTGAAGAAATCTCAGGGTATCAGCTGGTGTAGTAAGTTATTTCTCAGTCAACCTAAAGGTATGGGCGGACTTGGTATTCGCAAGGTTTCATGTTTTAATAAAGCTCTCCTAGCTAAATCTGGATGGAATATTCTTCAATCTTCTACCTCCCTTATCAGTCGTACTATTGGTTTGAAATATAATCTGGAGAAGTTTAAAAGTGGTATTGCTGGTAATGATCCCTGTTGTACGTGGAGCGCTCCTAGAAATGTAAACTGGATTGGAAAAGGAATATTATGGGGTTTAGAAGTGTTTGAAGATAATATTGGTTGGCAAGTGGGTCCCTTCTCTGAACTATCTGTTTGGAACTACAAATGGGTTGATGGAGATTATCCGTTGCCAGCCCATCCTAGCCTTCTACATGGATCACCTTCCATTGTGGGGTTAAAGATTAAAAATCTTATCGAACCTGGTCTTGGATGGTGTTCAGATATGATCCATGCTTTTTTCAGTCCTTTGTCGGTAGTTAAAATTCTTGCTACTCCTATTTCGGAGACGACTAAGGAAGATAATTTTTATTGGAGTTTGTCTTCTCATGGAGGTTACACTGTTAAAAGTGGGTATTCTAAAATTCTGTCTAAGATTTGGCAAAAGTCTGCTACAGTTAAAGATAAAACCAGAGTCTCTTTGGATTGTAAGAGTTTCTTCAAAAAGATTTTATGGAGGTTGCCAGGAGCTAAATCTTGGACTATTCTAATTTGGAGAATCATAACCAACTCGATGGCGGTGGGTAGTGAATTTGAGAAACGAGGAGTGGGTTTCAATTCATACTGTCTTCTTTGTAATGACCAAATCATTGAATCGTCTGCTCATCTTTTTAGAGATTGTCATTTTGCTAGGAGAATGTGGGCAGGAAGTAACTTGGGTATTAAAACGGATTTGGATGGTGATATTGATATACGAGTTTGGATCATAAATTGGATTCGGTTCCTGGCAAAAAGTGAGGAAAAGGATTTCAAAATTCTGTCTTTTCTTTCCACTATCTGGTCTATTTGGATCACTCGGAATAATGCTGTGTTTCGGAATTCATTGGGGCTGGACAATGCTATTTTTTTCTACGAAAATATTCTTGCTTCTGCAATGGCTAGTTGTGCTAATAAAAAATCATTATCTAAGGTGGAGAGTCCCTTAAGTTTAATTACTGGATTGGAGGAGGAAAAAATTTCAAGAGGGGCTATTTTTAATCTCATCGGGTGTTCTTCCGATTGTCATCTTGATAGGCTTTTTGTTGATGCGGCTTGGTACCCAAATTTAGCTTCGGGTTTTGGATGGGTCCTTAAAAAGTCTGATGGTACACAAACCTCTAATTTCAGATGTCATGTGTTCTCTCAAACCTCGGAACAAGCGGAAATTAAGGCTATTATGGAGGGGCTGAGATGGGCTGTTTCCTGTGGTTTTCTTCATGTGCTCATCCTTTCCGACTGTTCAAGGGCAATCTCTCAAATCCTGAAGCTTTCAAAACCGGACTACAGAAACAGACATATCCTTGAAGAATTTGAGTCTATTAGTGTATCATTTCATTGCCTTTATATTAGTTTTGTCCCGCGAGCGTGTAATTTAATAGCTCATAACCTAGCGGCAAGAGCTATTAAAATGTAAAACGTTATCTTTTACTTCTGTCAAAAAAAAAAAAAAAAAAAATGATCTTTTGTCAAATAAATCTCATATATTAGTCTTTAGGCACAGTTAACATTCTTACTATGCATTAGGTTGTCCTACCGATTATAACAAGTCTTATTCTAACCAATGTTTCATATAAGGTCGGAATTACTACATCTTGCTCATTTGATGAATGTGATCATAGTCTACATCATGATACACTGGAACAAGTATTAATCAACACATTCTGGAGCTTTCGATATTTTAAACACTTAACACCAATTTTCATACTATCGTCATTTCTCATGATATTATTAACACCATGTCTTTTTTGTATCATAAAGCACGTATACAATTTACATATCTTCTTTTGTGACCTGAAAATGACACCATTAGATAACTTTGTCACATATATCTTCTTTTGTGTCTATATACATGTACACTAAAGTGTTTGTTAGGACCTTCGTTCGTTCAAGCATCGGTACCTACAAATCTACAATGGTTGACTATGTAACTCTAAACGGTGGGAAAGTGGTAGCGGTGAAGTTTGTCGGTGAGGAGAGAGGGGGCACATCGATACGGACCATACGGTGTCCGGTGGGGAAGGGGGAAGTTGAAAAGTTAAGGGGAAGGGTGTGATTGTATGAAAGGGGAGAAAAACATGTACGGTGTAAAAATGTCAAACATATACTCCACAATACTACGAGTATATAATTAAGTAAAATATGTATATGAAAGAGCAAAATCCTTTTTTATACCCCGACTTTTTTCTAACCTACTCATCGTGTCTATAGACCGTCGACATCATTACCATAAAAGGTAATTTAAACACCAAAATGAAACGGATAATCCTCGTCTCGATTCGATATGACTTTTAGAGTTGTAGGTATCGAGAGTGTCGCAAGTCGCAACCAAGGGAATCAGGAAAACAAAACATGTACTCCAATATAAGCTTAAGTTGCTTGAGAGTGAGAGCTCAGTTTGTTGTTCCCACTTTCATTCATCCTTACACTAAACATACTCGAAAACTTTGTGTGATTGCATCTTCAACAATGTCTTACCACAAAGAGCTCGCTGCTGCCATGAAAGCTGCTTCCCTTGCTGCCCGTCTTTGCCAGGCACTCCTCTCTCTATTTCTCTCTCTCAATATAAGGGGTTACCTTCAGTTTTTATTCATTTTTTTCCCTTTTGATTTCATTGTAAACATAAATTATAGAATCTTGATTAAAGCGATTAAATAATATTAATATAATAATTCTTACATTCATATCTGAATTGTAAAGAAAGATTTGATCTTTCCTGTGTTAACTTGATGTTTGGAGCAAAACCCTGATCACAAATTTTAAATTTGTGCAAATTTAGCCTGATTTTTCATAAACCCAATTGGGGTTTTAAGTTGGTCAATGTGATAGTTTTGTGGGATTTAACTTTTAGTATTTGGTAGGTGTAGATAGCTTTTTACCCTATTATGGTAAGTAATTTACTTGGGTTTTTGACATTTTGCAAGTAATGTTCTATGATGATAAAGTTTTGGAATTTCTAGGTGTACTTGTGTAATTGCTAAGTTCAGTGATTGTGTTAATTTACTGAGATTATTATTGAGGGATTATTCATTGGAGAGAATGGCTTCACAAATTTTGTATTCCCCCACCCCCACCCCACCATCCGCAATTTGTGGGAGCCTTTCTGGAGCACTGGGGTAATGTTGTCGTCCTTGTTAGGGGTGATAATGAGACGAGACAGTTCGCGAGCAACTCGAGATCGGCTCGGTTAAAGCTCGGTCAAAGCTCGGCTCGTGTGAGCTCGGCTCGGGCTCGGGCTCGGCTCGAGAGCTTAACGAGTCAAGCTGAGCAAACACCAGCTCGGCTCGAAAAGCTCGCGAGCAGCTTGAATTTGTGTGATTAGAGAAGATTTTCCTCATATTTTATAAAAATATTTTATCGTTATTATATATTTGTATCACATATATCAAATTTCTAAATTATTTGCCAAATTATTTTACATATATCTTTGGAGTCTTGTTATTGAAAATATTGGAAGAAAAAAATTAAAAATCAACAATTATATATAGGCTCGATTTGAGCTCGAGTTTGGCTCGAGCTCGCGTTAAAGCTTGCAAGCTTTTTTACGAGCACATTTTTTTCAAGCTCGGGTAAGCTCGAGATCGGCTCGAGCTCGAGTTTTGGTTCTTGAGCACAAGTCGAGCAAGGCCAAGCTCGGGCTCGGCTCGGCTCGTTAGCACCCCTAGTCCTTGTTGTTGGTGGTGTTTGTCTTGTACGAAAAATCAGAATGTAATGTTGTCATCGCTGTGTTATTGGATATTTATTCTCCTTACATTGAGTTTTATGTGTTATATATATAAGATTTTGTTTTTTTAGAAGAATTGGACTTTTGATTTAGAGATAGGAGTTCTAGAATGTGCAGACATTGATAAAGGTCTATAATTGTGTTTCAGCGAGTGTCTTGAGTTCAACACTTCAACTGTGGGTTTTGATGTTAATCCTAGTTAGTTGCTTGCTCATGCTACCTCGTGTTGCTTTCAATCATGTTGCAAGTCTCTTTTAGGCGAATCTTTTGCATCTTCATCATCTTGGTCAGTGATATAGTATACACTTTAGCTCATGCTTGTCAATGTGGTCAGTGAGACGTCTTCTTTTTTAGTTAGGCGTTCTGTCACTCTGTAATGATGTTTATGCTGATTTAGCTAGGCGTTCTGTCATGCAGGGAGTACAAAAGTCACTACTGCAATCTGATGTACAGTCGAAACTGGATAAAAGCCCAGTCACGGTTGCTGATTATGGTTCGTTATACAACTCTTCTATACTGGATATATGCTTTCGATTGAACACTTATCAATAAGCATCTAATCAATCGTATTATCTGAATATTGTGCGTCTTTCGATAAGCTTTAGTTGGGTGCTGTAGAGTATACAACTATACATGGTTGAACTGCTTATAACCATGGTGTAGCTATTTGCATTTTAGGTTGTGTACTTGTGTATGTTGGTGAGAGAGTGATTTATTGAATGTTTGAGAAAATAGGACTGTAGGAGGCACAGAGCCAAATTTCAAAATTACCCCACCTTCCTAAAGGCTCCCTTGTATGGTAGGGTAAAGGTGGTCGGAAGTGCGTATCATCACGCTTATAGTTTAAAGGTTATTTTTACAGTTTTAAAACTGCGGATAGTTCAATAAACCCGTTTTGCTTCATTAAACATATTCGAAGGCAAAAGAGTAGTGAGCTTTGGCTCCATGGAGATTCATACGCACAAATGGGTCTTTCGTTCAGAAATTTACTATCGTTGTTGATGTTTGTTAATGTTAAATCTAGAGCATAAGGACACATTGAATGTTGTCTTTACCGTTAGCTGAATCGTTTTTAAGGCCTTGGGCTGTGCTTTCTTTTCCTATTAAATAAACTGGTTGTAGTCTTCCATTCACTTGTTTTCACGAATTTGCGATGGACCAAAGTAATAGGAAATGAAAAATATGTGAGAGTAGGATGGCATTTTGTGGCTTATTGACTTATTTGTTACCCAACATGTAATTTTAGTGAATTGATTGCTCTCACGTAATTTGTAAAGGACCCAAAATTAGAAGGTTGACTCATCCAAAATGGAAGCAAGGGAATTTTGTAGGTCATAACACTCAATTACTCAAATGAGTCAGTGACTTATGTTGTCGTTCGTGTGTGTACGTGCCAGGCTCACAAGCTATTGTTAGTTTTGTGCTTGAACACGAGCTTTCAGCAGATCCGTTTTCTTTAGTGGCGGAAGAGGTAATTTTGAATAATCACAGCTAAGAAAAGAGATTTCATTTAAGTTATGGTTGATATGTACAATAATGAACTCTGCTTCGATTTCTGAATCAGCTTTGGCTTCTCAAACTTTCAGGATTCTGGAGATTTGAGAAAAGACGGTGCACAAGAAACTTTGGAGCGTATCAAATTGCTTGTTAATGACACTATTGCTAGTGACGGCTCATACAGTGTTCCACTGTTGTCATCCGAGGATGTGCTTGCTGCAATTGATAATGGCAGATCTGAAGGTGGCCCTACAGGTCGGCACTGGGTTCTGGATCCTATAGATGGTACAAAAGGGTAAGTGTGTAGGAAAATTGTACTGTGAATGCCCTTGGATTAATAGGTTTACAGTTTACCATATCGTTCCTTCCGTACCATTTACATTGTGCTCCTTTGAATTTGATTTTCAACTTTGACCTCTTTTTTCTGACTATGTATAACAATTACAACTTTGTGAAAGAACATGAAAATCGTTTCGATGAATCAAACTTTTAAATTTGACTTGTACCATTATAAGTATTTGAAAAGATTAAGAGTCATAGTTGAATAAGTTGATCTTCAAAATCAAAAGAAACGGTATAAATGAGATGGAGGTAGTAACATTCAATGGAAAAGCTTTTTTCAAGGAATTTCATTGCATCTTTGCCCTTTATGAATGACCATTTTATTGATTTTTACCCCCTTCCCCCAATTCGTTGTCTCTACTTTTTTATCCCTTAGAGAAATGGCAGGTATTTGTACATCAGTTGGAGTATATGTAGAATTGTAGAAATTAAAATGGCAGACTTATATTTGGATCATTATGTTAAATCATTCATTTATTGAAGACTCGACTCTTGATTCTATTTCTCTGTTTTCCACCACATCCTGATTTTGATGAATCCGAGGTTATACGAATAGGTTTGTAAGAGGGGACCAGTATGCAATAGCATTAGCATTGTTAGATAAAGGAAATGTAGTTCTTGGAGTCTTGGCTTGCCCGAATCTTCCTTTAAAGACCATTGGCACGCAAAGTGATCAGTCAACAACCGGTCAAAATGGCTGTCTTTTCTCAGCAATGATTGGTGAAGGAACTTACTTGCAGTCTCTTGATGGTTCTTCACCTGTACGAGTATGTGTTTTCTCACTTCTTTTATGCTTATTTCAATCTTTTCTATAGAAATAAGGTTTTTGTAGGCATACTTTTCCGAAGTGTGTATCTTATGGCTTCAACTTTCAGGTGAATGTTAGTTCAGTTGAAAACTCTGAAGAGGCTTCATTCTTTGAATCATTTGAAGCAGCTCATTCCTTGCATGATCTTACTAGCTCCATAGCGAAGGTAGAATTTGGTTTTGAGTGAGGAACTTTTATAAGCCCTTGAAATTTTCTGATTTCGGGTGGTTGTTTGATGGTTTATCTTTTAATTTAACACGAAAAGTATGTGGAAGAGTTGTGTAATTCATTTCATTAAATTTGTTGCAAAAAAAACTTCTACAAAGGTATGCAGTTGACAATATTTTGAGATAAGTTGAAGTTTTGTTTTTTTAACTGCGAGAATTTCATATAAAGGAACAGAGGGAGTAGTACGTGACATGTGTTCTTCTTTGGAAAATCGTGCTAATTGTCGTTCTAAACTATTGAACAGAAACTTGGTGTTAAAGCACCACCAGTCAGGATTGATAGCCAGGCTAAATACGGTGCTCTGAGCAGAGGAGATGGTGCTATATATCTACGTTTCCCACATGCAGGCTATCGTGAAAAGATTTGGGACCACGCCGCTGGAGCCATTGTCGTTACTGGTAAGGAAATCATCTTTAGACCTGATAAATGGGTCATTCGGTCGGTTACAAGTCACATTAGTTAAGGGTCGGCTCGGGCCATCAAATGTTCTGTCTGATCAGATCAATTTGGGTTCATTTGTTCAAGAACGAGTCAGGTCAATTGGGCCGAGTCAGTTAATTTTGCAAAGCCTAGACACCAATTTGTTTGAATACGTGATCCAAATTTTGGGTTTCTCTCTTCGGACCCTTAACTGTAAGCAATCGTCGTTTTGCAGAAGCCGGAGGTGTTGTAAGTGATGCTGCCGGAAACCCTTTGGATTTCTCGAAAGGAAAATACCTTGATTTGTACAAGGGTATAGTTGCTACCAACAAGAAGCTAATGCCTTCCCTTTTGAAGGCTATTCAAGATTCCCTGGATGAAAAAGCTTCATCATTGTGATCGTACACTCCATTTGATGGCGTATTCTATAATATGTCTACAGCTTTCAGGGGGGTGTTGGCATCCCATGAATGACCTTGAGAGTGATTTCAGTCTTGCAAGAGGTCTTGTGACAAAATGCGAAGGAACTTTCGGAGATCTAACATTAATAACTAATATGCCATATGCTAGATCTATATGTACCTGAACTCTACTATTCCGGCACATTTTGTAGGATCTTTTCGCGTATGCTGTTATGGTCTCCCGTAATCATCTTTCCGATGCTCGCAGGGCTGAGTTTTATTGACATGAACCCAACTTGACCCACCCGATTGCCACCTTTACATTATAGATATCATCGTATCACTAGAAAAGATCGGCCTCTAGCAGCTGGTCAAGTTTCTCTGCAACTTGATTTGCAGTCGTTATATGCAACATTTTAACACAGATTTTTTCCCCAAATTGACAGTGTATTAAGTAAAATTAATCAGCCTCAAAGCAATTAACTGTCTTGCTTCCTTCAAATCAAGGTAGTTAAAAAAACAGATAAGAAAACACGTCAGCTTCTAATTTTTGAACCTGTGAATGAGTTCTGGCACAACATTACACATAGAGACTCTGTTTCAAAGCTCATACTACAAAGGCAACAAAAAAAAACAATGCTTTCAATAAGAGTTGATAGCAACTCTTTCTTTGTCCATTTCTAATGAAATCCAGGGCTATTTATTCAATGGTGACAGTACATGATTATTATATACAATAACATGAGACACTAAACAACGGTGGAGCTAGGGGAGCTCGTCCCACTAAACATTGATAGAAATTTCCACGTTGGTAGTTAAAATTATTTAACTTTTTTCGAATTTTCTTTATATCATTAGTCATTACCCATTACCCCATGTTGAAGTTTTTTCCGCCCCAGCTGAGTTCAAATGCTTGCTCCGCCACTATCACTAAACCGTTTCAGTCATTTGATGCGATTCGTGATACAATTACAGCTATCATCATTGGAACAGTCTCGCACGATTAAGGTTACGTGAATACTCACTAAACTGTCTAGGATTTAGTATATATGGTACCACGGACCATGGAAGTTGACTCGCCAAAAGTGGCCAAAACAGCGCCAATACAGAACCAGAAAATGAACAAGCCAAAACATCTATCCACAAACAGCAGTTGGCAGCTATATAGATGCTTAAATGAACTTTGTAAAATGCAGGCCACATTGTGTGTGTTAATTGTCTCTTTGGCTCTTACTTGCACCCGTGAACAAATGTTGGCTTTTGGGGCTGTCAAAATTACTGTGTACGGCACAGTGAAACTATGCATATTAAGTGTCACAAAACAACCGAAACTCGAATAAATTAACAAGCCCTGTAAGGAGGGTCCAACTGACCAGCTCCAAGCCTCCAACTAGGGTAAATGAGTCGGATACAAACCTTTTACTCTACTGTAACGAAAAGTTTTTTCTCAATCAACCCTTAATCAGAACAGCACGACGATCAACTACTCTAAGCGAAAACCGTAAATTTCACGAGGCATGGTTTCATCTAACATGAAGCATATAATTATACCCTAAAGAAGAAAGATGCTCCATATTTTTAGTTCGATTGAAAACGGACGAAACAACCCCCAAATAAACTACTAAGAGTACAAAGGAAAAATAATGCCATTACCAACAACCCCCAAATAAACTACTAAGAGTACAAAGGAAAAATAATGCCATTACCATAGTACATACCATAACATTGACATGTGAACCACACTAATTTCCAAGCCAGTCAATTTACATACAGAATATGGAAAAAAAAAAAAAAAAAAAAACAGTTCATATAATTCATATAATAGAGCACGGGTAGTCATTAGACTCATTCACATTCAGTCAGTCACAAGAGTTTTAGTAGTAAAATGACCACCCAGTACAGTTTACAGTTAAATTTCAGCAAAAACTAAAATCCTACATTTTTCAGTGCCATGAATTCCATCAACAAACACCAGCCAAATTATTGAGACTTAAAAGATACAATTCAGGCAATAGAATAACACAAATTTAGCATTTAGTGAGACCTCCTAGTATCTTTGTTCTATAGAGATAAGAGTCTAAGAAAGCTCAATGAACAAACAAGGGTGTGAGATTGATGCAGTAAACATTAGTTATAGAATCTACAATCATTGTCATGAAAACTCAATTACTATCTTCACAAGGGGTTCACAGAGGATACCGGAGGCGGACGGGATGAGAACTGTGCTCAACCAGGTGAACTGCAAAGCAAAGCCATGGGAAATACTTGCTATTGTAGGACCCAGTGGCGCCGGGAAATCATCCTTGCTCGAGATACTAGCAGGTAAGCTAACACCACAAGCTGGGTCAATCTTGATTAATAGCAATGCTATTGACAAGGCCAACTTTAACAAGATTTCAGGGTACGTTACTCAGAAGGACATGCTCTTCCCCCTACTTACAGTTGAAGAAACGTTAATGTTTAGCGCGAAATTGAGGCTGAAATTGTCATCTTCAGAATTGAGCTCAAGAGTGAAGTCACTCATGCAAGAGCTAGGACTAGATCATGTAGCTGGGACTCGCGTGGGCAACGATGGAATTCGAGGAATTTCCGGGGGAGAGAGGAGAAGAGTCTCCATTGGTGTCGATGTAATCCATGACCCTAAGGTATTGATCCTAGATGAACCCACATCAGGGCTAGACAGTACTTCAGCTCTGCAAATCATTGATATGTTGAAAAAGATGGCAGAAGTGAGGGGAAGAACGGTCATTTTGAGCATCCATCAGCCTGGTTTCAGGATTGTGAAGCTCTTCAATTCAATCCTTTTGCTGGCAAACGGGTCTGTCCTGCACCATGGCACGGTTGACCGACTTGGGTCCAGACTGGAGCTCATGGGCCTTGACCTTCCTCCTCATTACAATGTGGTGGAATTCGCAATTGAAGCCCTGGAAACAATCCAACAAGAAGAACAAGAGGAAAATTCAGTTTCGTTACTGCAACAACCCAATTCTATAAGAGGAAGTACCCTACAGCAGCTCTTTCAGCAATCTAAAGTGGTAGATGAGGAAAGTGCACTTACAGGAGTTGATTTAGAAACCCACAATTATGCAAACTCTAGGTGTAAGGAAATAGTAATCCTAAGCCATAGATTCTCTAAGCTGGTTTTCAGGACTAAGGAGTTATTTGCCTGCAGGACGCTGCAAATGCTGGTTTCAGGCCTAGTACTAGGTTCAATCTTCTATGATCTTAAGAATGATCTAGAAGGAGCACTTGAAAGGGTGGGATTATTTGCATTTATACTAACATTTCTATTATCTTGCACAACAGAAGCATTGCCTGTTTTCCTGCAAGAGAGAGAGATACTAATGAAGGAGACTTCATCAGGAAGCTACAGAATCTCATCCTATGTCATTGCCAATTCATTAGTCTATTTGCCATTTTTACTCATCCTAGCCATCTTGTTCACTGTGCCAGTCTATTGGTTAGTGGGACTAAACCAAAACTTCACGGCCTTCTCGCACTTTCTCCTGCTTATATGGTTGATACTATACACTGCTAATTCGGTTGTGGTGTGTTTCAGTGCCTTGGTTCCGAATTTCATAGTTGGAAATTCGGTAATCCAAGGGGTGATGGGATCTTTTTTCCTTTTCTCAGGCTATTTTATATCCAAGAAGGAGATCCCAAGGTATTGGATTCCAATGCACTATGTATCTTTATTCAAATACCCCTATGAAGGTTTTTTGATCAACGAGTTTTCCGGTTCGAAGGCTTGTATGGAAAGCATGTTTGGCGAGTGCGTAGTGAGCGGAAAGGATGTGTTAAAAGAGGCAGGGTTGGGAGAAGATAGTAGGTGGATGAATGTGTTTATTACAGTGTGCTTTATTCTGCTTTACAGGGTTACTTCTTATGTCATTCTTAGATGTAGATGTTCTAAGAGGAGTTTCAAGGCTCCCCTAATTTGAAAACCAGGTAAATCTCGTACGAGACTCTCATTGTATGAAACGACTCAAAAGTTGTCCTTGCTATTTCAAAAGTAACCCATGTGTTACAGACTACAAGGGTTACTTCTGAAATTCAAGAAGATTACAAGATTTTGTAATCTCGCATTCTCTTGAGATGTCCCTCTTTCCCTTACCCCTGAACATAAATGTAAGAGCACTTCAACCTGTAATAAATCATAGAAATGCTAAAAGAGCAGTTTTTGCGATAAGAGCCTGGTAGAACTAATTCTCACACTATGACTAGTTTTTCCTTTATAAACGTTTTTTTTTAGTAAGGTCAGAGAAAACACTTTTCAAGGGAGGAAATGACACTGCGACACCATTCCAAGAATCAACAACAGCAGCAACAACAACAAAGTCCTAGTTCCAAAACGATTTTGCAGAGTTAGGCTTCTAATCCGTCATTATGACTTACAAAAATAAACGTATATACATATTCAGGATATTTTAAAAATTACTTGTATAATAAACAAAGATAAAACTTTATTGTACGATGAAAAAGATCATTGTAGAAAGGACTATTCTTTTTCAGAAGTAAAATTATTTATGACCATTTTTACTTGAGCAAGTTATGCAAAGTTTCAAGGCATATTCTAAGCATACTTTCTTTTCAGTCTCATTCAACAGGCTGTTCTTAGGATTGTAGCGGTAAAATCACAAGACAGGCTAAAGACAAATTATTCAAGTAGGAATACAAATTTACATCTACAAAACACAGTAAATGTCAAATATCAAATTGGAAGTTTATATCTAATGCATGATATGGGTTTGTTTGCTTGCGGCAAGTTGATCAGAAACCACTGGAAAAAGTTATTACAAGATTGATTGGTTTCTAGTCAATGATTAACTTAGGTTGCTATTTATTTACTGTGAACTACTCATATTCTGAAAACTTGATTATTTCTCTGATCTGAAGACGTTCTTACGTCAATTGCGGTTAAGGGGTTCTTATTAATAACCACAGAATCACACATAAAATGGTAGGTAAGTGTGAAGATGTCATATGTGGTTTGAGATGGAACCTTCTTGGACTTGTAAATTGGATGCTCTCTCCTCCGTATGGGTGCGGCCCATGCCTACGTGCGAAATTAACAGCAAGCATCACAACAGTGACAACCGACCTAACATTATTTGTACTCTACAATAAACTTCTCATGGTATCTTTTTCTTCATTCTTCACCCATATAATGTTTCAAAATTAGTCCATCCCTGCACCAGTATCTTCCATAGGCAAGACTTGGATAATGTATAGCTATCGATACCTGTTTTAACATTACAATTTGGACCTTAGAATGGTTTAAGCTTGATCTTCCATGGTTAGTAGTTTAGTACTCTCTCTATCCCATATCTTTTTCCCCATTTCCTCTTTTGTTCATACCATATTAATTGTCCCCTTAATTAAGTAATCACCAATATTTCATCCAAATTATATTGCTCCTCCTAGCCAAGGGTAATGACTATTCCATCAATTCTCTATAATCTAACTTTTTAATCGAGGGGGACAATATAAATGGGACAAACGGAGTAAAACTTTTGCTACTCTGTATTCATCAAAATGGTTGCCACTTCAATGCGCTCTCGGATAGCGGTTGCGGGTTCCTACCGTATTCCAAAGTGAACGGTCATAAGTTATTGAAATAATATTTGGCACCAAAAAGCTTACCATCTTCCCATTGCACAGAACCTATCTACTTGTTACTTTATGTGTTTTGGCATTCCTCTTTAATAAGTTTGTCCATTGCACTTATTCTCCCTTTATCAACTACATTTCAACTATTTTGGAAGCTACCACTTCTACTCTTTGGAAGCTAAGAGGATCACGTGCATGGGATTACATGTGGCTCACAACTATTAATTTTGATATATATTAAACCTCCATTGTCTTATTACTCCTATAATATAACCATAGCCACAAATATTTTTACAGTAGGTATGACACAATAACACTCCAGGCCCACAGTTTAGCCATACTGTCATTCATTTTGATGAAAGAGACTTAGAATCTAATACTACAAATTCTACAATCACACAACTTGTTCACATATTCAAAGTTGTAACTGTAATAACACTCAGCAAATAACACAGAGGTATGAGGTAAACATTTCATTTGAACTGTAAAGGACTACTTATGAACAAACAAGAGCATCAGTTATATTGTCAAAGACATGGCAATAATGGAGTAAATCAAGCTGATTCTGAGTCGTTTTAACTGTTTAAGTGTTAATCAGTGACGCATTATGAGTTTCAACTTATATGAGAAAATTAGCATCATACAAAAGAAAGTGAAGAGCTAACTTTTCAAAAACCTTATCTAAGGCTACCACCTGTTCTTTGAAAGCTTTCGATAAATATTAGAAACATATAAGGTCAACGTGCAGGCGTGCACACAATGATACCAATTATTCTTCTCTGTACTTCTAATTGTACTAGAGGTCGGAAATCGGAATGAAGGAGTATTTTGGTCATATTCATGAAAAGAAGTAGCTGAATCCCCAAATAAACATATCAAAAACAATCTGTCTTGGAAGCTTTTAAGGAATACGTCTGCTAAACATCAGAGCTGGTTGTTTTTCATTTATATGCACAATCCCACATCTTCCAGTGAGTTCCACTCGTTTAAGGAATGACAATGGATCACTCACTTTAAAAGTAGAAAACATTGATATTTTGATGACCAGGAGTCTGTTGACAACAGCTATGGCAGTCTTCTCAGGGATACTACCGGCATTTGACTTTTTCATTTCTAATAGTCAATAATCGACCTCTACCCGTTTGTTTAATAGATGAGTGCCCTTACCACTCACATCAGCTAAATTTGGTTTGTGAAAACCATTGATAGTTCAACCAAACTGTAATATGTTCATAGTCTGTAGTTTGCTGGACAAGTCGATGCATATTACTTAACAGCAAGACAGCAGTGTTTACCTGATCGCTGCAACTTCATATACTTTCAGCTACAAAGAGAAAGGCAGTTGACCTTCCAACTCGGTCATCTCTTCCTCATCAATCTCATAACCACCAGTAATAGGAACAAATTTATCCAGCTTAATTTGCTTAGTAAGAATCTTCAAGATGGAATAGATATCACTTCTGTGGGGGTGACTTTTATCCCTAACCATAAAAACATGTACAAGGCCTTGTATCTCAATCCAACTACACC
The DNA here is from genome assembly GCA_022085475.1 of Heliosperma pusillum. Taxonomy (NCBI): domain Eukaryota; kingdom Viridiplantae; phylum Streptophyta; class Magnoliopsida; order Caryophyllales; family Caryophyllaceae; genus Heliosperma; species Heliosperma pusillum. The sequence continues at coordinate 81,719 of JAIUZE010001835.1, read as the reverse complement.
CGGGCTGCTTAACAACTCCTCTTTCCACCATAAGTTTACGAACCCCATTAACATCTTTCCACCTTCCAAGTTCTGCATACATGTTTGAGAGAAGAACATAAGGACCCGAATTACCAGGATCAATTTCCAATAGCCTCTCTGCGACATACTTTCCCATTTTGATATTTCGATGAACTTTACATGCCGATAGCAAAGAAGCCCATACAACAGTGTCAGGCGGGATTGGCATACTCTCAATCAAATCTTTTGCTTCATCAAAGCAAGCAGCTCGACCAAGAATATCAACCATACACGTATAATGGTCCTTCCACGGTTCCAGACCATGTAACTTAATCATTGAGCGGAAATAGTAACGACCCTCTTTCACTAGACCAGAATGACTACAAGCACATAGCACACCAAGCATTGTTATGTGGTCAGGGTTTTCACCGGACATCATCATTTTCTTAAACATCTCAAGAGCTTCAATCCCATATCCATTTTGAGCATAGCCTACAATCATTGCATTCCAAGAAACATGATCTCGATCCACCATGTTCCGGAATACCCCTAATGCATTGTCAACCGACCCACATTTCATATACATATCGATCAAAGCATTCCCTACAAAGAGTTCAGAATCTGGCCCTGAACGAAAGCATGGTCCATGTTTTAACAAGTGAGCATGCGATTGCATGCCAAGATTCAAGTCTGACAGATTGGCACAAGCGTTGAGAAGATTACCGAAAGTAAAATGAGTAGGCCAAACAGATTCTTTCTTCAATTGACGGAAAAGACCGAGTGCCTTCTCATTTTCTCCATTTTGTGTGTAGCCTGCCATAAGTGCATTCCAGGATACTACATTCTTATCAATCATTTTCGTAAACAATAAGTTAGCAGCATCTACACTCGCTGCCTTTGCAAAACCACTAACCATAGTAGTCTCAGACACCACATTCCTACAAGGCATATTTTGGAAGATCACGGCAGCGTCCTTGATTCTACCGTTTTTTGCATACATATCAACTAATGCATTACCTAAAATCAGGTCGTTCCTATACTTATCATTTTTCACAACCAAACCATGAATTTGTCTACCTTCTTTAATTGCTGCTAAGGTTGCGCAAGCACTAACCACACTAGCTAGTGTAACCTCATCGGGGTAAACCCCATGACACATCATCCTTGAAAACACCTCAATAGCTTCACTCACGGGGCCATTCTGCTCATAACACGTTATCAAACTATTCCAGGTCACTCTATTTCTATCATCCATCCCATCAAAAGCCTTCCTAGCCGATACCACTTCACCACATTTAGCATACATGTCGACAAGAGCAGACCCCATATACACATCCAACAAACAAGGCATCTTAGCCATCGCGCCATGAACTTGAGTACCCATCTCCAGGTCAACTAACCCAGCACAAGCACTAAGAACACTCCCAAAAGAGTACTGATTCAGCACAAACCCCTCTCGATGCATCCCCACAAAATACTCAACCGCCTCCACAAACCTATCACACTGAGCAAACCCAGACACCATCGAATTCCACGAACACTGATCACGCTCACAACCAGGAATAGCCTCAAAAACCTCCTCAGCGTCATCTACAAAACCCCACCTCGTCAAAGCACTCAAAATTGAATTGAAAGTAAAGATGTTTCTTTGTGGCATTTTATCGAACACCCTACGTGCATCCTCCACATACCCGCATTTCCCATACATATCAACCAGACGATTCTGGATAAAAACCTCGGCGACAAAGCGGGATTTGACGATTTTAGCATGGACACAACGGCCGTGGCGAACGGAGTTTGATTGAATGCAGCAATCCAACAATTTGGCAAATGGTGATGAATTTGGGAGATATTGGTTTTCAACAATTTGCTTAACCAATACATTTCTTGCCATCCCATTATTCAAATTAAATAATTAATAATTTAATAGAAGTGTTATTATCATAATTTCGCTTGGGTTAGGGTTAGTGATTTAGAGGGCAAGAAAATGGTTTACTTTATTGTTAGTTGGGTAACTGTATTTTAAAATATTCCGCGCCATTTTAATGCGTTGAAGAATTTTGAATCGGAATATGGGCTGTGCCCAATTCAAATGGAGCCCAAAAGGAACGGAATCTCATTAGAGACTCATATAGTCATACGGCCCGTCTGGTTTCAAGATTGTAACACACCACGACACCACATTCCGATTTCTGAATTACCGTAGATATCTTAGTATAGTGGTTGAGAATTTGCGATAGATGGTCGAGATGGAGATTACGAAAGTTTGGCCATAGGTGTGAATATCTATGCTCTCGACTAGACTTGGTAAAATTGACTTGACCTGACCCGAATGAACCAACTCGTATCCGACCCGATAACTGAACTCAAGACTTCAGCTTGACCGACCCGATATAAACCGATGGGAATTATTGTTGTAAATGGATTATTATCCATAGAAAACTTGCTACTACTTGACCCAAAATGACCCGACCCAACCCAAACTATGGTGACCTGAAATTGACCCGACTCATCCCAAACGCGACCCGTTTGATCTGTTTGCCAAGTCTACTCTTAACATACCCAAAAATTATACTCAAACTCGGGTTAAAATGTTAGGCGGCACACCATCTTTTTTACTCGGCTTACAATCAAAGTTCAATAAAATTCATACTTGGATCTTTGTATGTCGACTTGAAACCGACTCGGACAAAATTGTAAGTTGTAACTTGTAAACTATTCACTAATGCCATTTTGCCAATTGACTTCATGGGGGGTCGCATACTTACGTAATGTATTCACAAATCACAAACGAACAAAACATCTTCATCAATAACTAATAACATTGCTTTTACATGTTGATGAATTATAAGCAGTATGCATTACTAATTGCTGACTGCATTTCAACCAGAGACCTGAAACTAGGCAGATTACTTCACTCTTATTTCATTAAAACCTCCTTGATTTCCGACACCGTCGTCTCGAATCGTCTTATTGAGTTATACGCTAAATGTGGCTCCATTAAAACTGCCCACATTGTATTTGATGAGCTCCCATATAAGAATGATCGTTCTTGGAACATTCTCGTTTCTGGGTATTGCAGAAACGGTCTTTTTGATCATGCATACCAACTGCTCGACGAATCGCCTGAACTAAATATTGTTAGTTACAATGCTGTCATTTCTGGTTTATCCCAACTTCGTAATTACAAAGCTTCCTTATCGTTCTTTAAGACGATGCAGAGAATGTACCATGGGTTGTTCTTGGATGAGTATACTATTGTTACGGTTTTGAGTAGCTCTACGGTTTTAGGTGCTGTTGAATTGTTGCATCAACTTCATGGCATCGTCGCCATGCTTGGATTACAGTTTCATACTGTCATTTGTAATGCTCTGATTGATTCGTATGGGAAACTTGGTTACCCTGATTTGTCTTATGGAGTGTTTTGTCGAATGGTTGAGCGAGATGTTGTGTCTTGGTCCTCCATGGTGTCTGCTTTCACTAGGGCATCCAGGATGGAGGATGCTAGTCGAGTTTTTCATCAAATGCCGCTAAAGAATACAATATCTTGGACGACATTGATTACCGGCTTCACTCAAAATGGGCAAGGAATGGAAGCTCTCAGGTTATTTGGTCAGATGCAAAAAGACAGTGTGTCACCTAACGCGTTTACCTATGTAGCTGTTCTAGGTGCTTGCTCCGATTTAGCACTTATAGAGAAGGGAAAACAATTTCATGGTCGCCTTATTAGATTGAACAATAAGAATTCATTATTGAATTTATATACCTATAATGCTTTGATCAATATGTACTGTAAGTGCGGAGATATGAGATCAGCAAAAGTGTTGTTTGACACCGTGCTAGAAAAGGACACAATTTCTTGGAATTCCTTGGTAACTGGCTTTGCTCAGAATGGTCATTATAGAGAATCACTTGCATTATTTGAAAGGATGTTAGCAGTAAAAGTAAAGCCGAACAGCATTACATTTCTCGGAGTGCTTTCTGCTTGCTGTCACACAGGCCTGCTCGATGAAAGCATGCAAATACTGGACTTAATGGGAAAGCAAGGTCTAGAGCCGGGATTAGAACACTATGCTATTATGATTGATTTGCTTGGAAGGAAGAACCGACTAGAAGAAGCTTTGGAATTAATCGAAAATTCCCCTGGTGGGTCCGACCATATTGGAATGTGGGGTGCTTTGTTAGGTGCTTGTCGGGTTCATGGTAATATGGGTCTGGCTAAGAAGGCTGCGGACATGTTGTTCATGCTGGAGCCTAGTAATACTGCTCGATATGTGATGTTGTCAAACATTTACTCGGCTGGTAATCAGTGGGGTGATTCTCGGGAAGTGAGAAGGGTTATGGATGAAAAAGGTTTGAGGAAAGAAGCGGGTTTTAGTTGGATTGAAGTGAAGAATAGGAGACATGAATTTGTAGCGAAAGACAAGTTTCATTGCTGTCAGGAAGAGATATACAAGGTACTTCATTGGTTACTAAATCAAATGTGTGAAAATAAAAATTCTTCCTGCATAGAAATAGATCTTGAAGATGAGTTGTGTGACTAATAATTATGGTCAACAAGATTCAAGCATAGTCAGAAGTAGATTGCAGTATTATTATTCATGGATTATTATTTCCTCATAATCCCAACTGGTTCAGCTACGACAGTTGGGAGACATGATACCGACCCGATATTTCTCCGCGTACGGAGTTGGAGGATTGCGCAACAGAAGTAAAAAAAACATGGTGTAAGAAGCAACATATAGTAAGATTTATATTAAGCTTCGAAAAAAAACTTTCTATTTCACATATCAAAACTCAAAAACTTTTGAAGGAGTGCTATAGCATGCACCAATATATCCTCATTTATGGGCAGGGTCCCCATGTCGGAACATTGACTCACAGCGAATCCAACACGGCCAAAGACTCGAAGCAGCATAGAATAGAGCAGAGAAAAAGATTTTTCATAAATTAGTCTAAAGGTGTTAAACCTTCTCAGTTGCAACACAAATTGATCATTTCTCATATCTCATTTCTCATTTCAAAGGGATCTAATAAAACCAGTTAAATAAATACAAGATCTACTCAATCTACACATTCTGAATTTCTGATGCATTCTAATTCTAGTTTCCAAGCACCACCCCATTGACAAGGGGTAATAAATTTGTATTACTACCATGTGACTATACATTGTTTTCACCCAATTCCAGAAAGCTATACTTTTAAGGCAACACTTAGTCGACAATCTTAATATTCAGCCACCTTCTTCATCGGATTCATGCAGAACTGCTCCTCTAACTTTAGCTCTGAATACAGAATATGTGAATAAAAATGTTAATGCCATAACACAAAAGCGAAATTAAAGGTTATTCAGAAGAAAGAAAAGTCAGTTAAGTGTGGCAAATGGGTCATTCAGGTCGGGTTCAAGACGGGTCATTATCGGGTCAATAATTATCGGGTCATTTTTGGGTCGGGTCGTTTGGGTGGTTTTGGGTCAGGATTTTGCTTGAAATAAGTATTTTTGGGTCACTTCGTATCGTTTGGGTCACTTCAAGTCGGGTCATTTCGGGTTGAGTCATTCTTAGGTCAGGTTAAATCGGGTCTTTTGGGCCAAGTTTGGTCACTTTCGGGTCTCGGGTCAGCCTTATCGGGTCGGGTAAGTTTTGCCAGGAGGAGGAAGAACAAACCTCCGAAATGCAGGTACAACTCGATGGGGAACTTTGGAAGATTGAACTTCAGTGGCTGGCTGTTTCTCTGTACAGAAAGTTGAGAAGCAAGAATTGGCTTAATCACAAGGCTAAGTGAAGAATGTGAGTGATCATTACCGTTAGTGGACGATATTAAAGTAGAAGATCACTCATATGGCTCATCTGTGTTAACGTGATTAAGAAATGCGGCAGTTGAGAACTTAGATTTACCAGTGGAAAAAACATTTAGAATCAAGCACAAGATTTTGTTTCACATAGTAAGAGACTTAGAGCCAACAAGATTCTATACCACAAATATACTCTATACTCTATGAAAGAACACCTTCACCGCAATATATTTCTCTAATTAGGATCGCATTGCGCCATGCTAAGTAAAGATTGCAAATGTTTGAGAATTTCGATTATGAGGAAAACCCCACACAAATATTACATATATTATTATTATAGTATAAGCCAATATGAACTGACAAACTTCCAAAGAGAGGCCGGTAACAAATTCCTGTGTATAATTTCATTGTCTGACGAACATGAAACCCTAAATCAATCACACTATAGGAAAGGGTGAATAAAACGATACAGAGTATGTCCCAAGTGAAAGAGAATAAGTTCTTAGAGCATATATACCAGTAGTATGCAGCGCAGCAGTGACCGATGAAGTCTCAGAGTTCAAAGGAGAGGCTGTACTTCCAATGTCTGAAATCTTTTGGAACCTCTGCTTTTCCATATTTGTAGCTGCATCAAGCTTCCTCTTAACAGTTAGGCTCTTATCCTAAAGAAAATGAAAGGCTTAGCATTCAAGAAGAGTCGAAGACCAATATAAGAGTCATGATATAATGCCAAAAAGGCAATGATACAGTCGATACTTATCTAAAGCAAGAGTTACGGATTAAAATCTCTCAGGTAATCATACCTTATCCGCAGAAATCATTTGGCTCAACTGACAGCGGCGATCTTGCTCTGAAAAGCATTTAAATCAAGTATTTACTCATAGAAGATTGCATACAAATCTCTACGAAAAAAAACACAAGCGTTGGCACACGGCATAGTGAAGTACTAACCTAGGCGCATACTTTTTAAATAAGGTGCAGCTAGCGAGGGCCACTCAAGCACACTACTATGTGATTTCCACATTTTTTTCTCCTAGTTCTTCTAATATACCCTTCCCATTGCGAGACTTGTGTTACAATAAATGTTCCAATTTTTTCCTAAAATAACAAAGTGGGTTGTTATAAGACATAAATAGTGAAATAGAATCCACGTACAACTAGTGATGAATAGAACTGGCATTTAATGTGGCGGTTTTACCATACAAACTGCCATTGGGTTTGACAGGTTGTTTGGAAAAAGAAACATATATATCAATAATGAACGCGTAAAAGGGAACAGCGGGACAGAGCAGTGTAGTTGGCTGCCATGTAACGTGGTCGCGTGTCAGACCTTCACACACGCATTTCTTTATTACATGATGTGACCCAAATGAACAAAATGTTGTGTAGAGTTGCAACTCGAAACACACTTGCCAAAAAATTATTCTTTTTTGGGGCATTTTGGTGCTGTTAGTCAAAACATTTATATTGTTGTCCACTATTCTGCTAATTATGTTTTACTCTGACAGTCGGACCCATTTGGCTTAATTTCTACGTAATTTATAGGCATTATGTTTTTAGCAAAAAAAGTCCTACCTTGACCCCGTTACTCCTATAGAGTCAGTCATTCTTCGGGATAATCTAGGTATTCAACTATCGCAGTAATTCAGATTGTCAAAAATCAAATACGTAGTACTTTCACCATCCACTTTTAAACTCCCGACTTTTCAAAATATGTGAGGGCAGTATTGTCACAGCCTCACTTGCAGCAGAGTGGAGGAGAATTTTGTCATAGCCTCAAAATATGTAAGGGGAATTTTAAAAAGTTGGAAGTTTAAAGTTGTAAGGAGGAAGTACGTAATAACAAAGCTTGCACTCATGAAAGAATCATATTGATAAACCTGTGAAAAGATTTTGTGGACGGAGAAATGAAAACCTGTTCCAAAGGGATCTTTCAGAACATTGTATGCCTTAAAAAGCTCCAATGACATGTTTGCCGTAGCCTCAGTTGCAGCAGAGGGGTCCAGCTTAGAAAGTGAAATTGACAACAAGGGCATCCCTTTAGATTTTCGAGCAACCAACTTTGCTGATACGGCATCTAGGATACAAAGTATACAGCTAAGTTTAGAAATATGCTATAATCAATTTTTTAGTAACACAATAATGTACTCCGTATAAAAAGCGCATATACAAGTCAACTATAACTCAAAGCAGATATTCAGGTCAGGTGCCAACCAGAGTTCAAAAAACCATCTCATTAACTTCCAGTCATACATATGTGATGCATAACCACACCTAAACAAGCTAAAGCAATTAAGAATACCCCTAACCTACATAAGCAGCGTAAGTCGCAGAGCTGCTAAAAAGTATGGTTTGTAGCTTCAGCTTCAGCCTTCAACATTGTAAACTCCAACTCCCTCCATTCACTTGGTTTTATACATTCACTTTTGGACCATTGGTAGATGATAGTGTGTGAGAAGTTTGGAGCGAAATACATGGCATGCAACTAAAGCCAATCAGTTCTAGACTTCTAGTCAACACCTAATTATATCGGTTTGAGACGAACAAAAAAAAGTTTTAAAATAAGAGACAGCGATGACAAAAGGAAAACTAACACGACTAACTGCGTCTTTTTAAATTATGAATATGGATTCACGTAAGATAAAAGAGACAAAAGACACCATTCGTAGAGAGATAAAAGGGGCTAGAGAATTAGAGATACCATTCATAGATAAGGATCAAACTCAACCGCGTGAAAAAAGGTTTTAAAAAGATATAAGCTCCATTACCATTCAAATTTGGCTGCCACTTCATAACAAGTTTCACATCCTTGGACTTCAAAGAAGCAACCACGTAGTTGACAAAATCAGACCATGAACCACTGATTCCAATGCTATCCCGCTGCACACAAATCAGGCATAACATGAAAAAAGACAAGATAACAAGCCTTAAATACATACCTACAAAATATATTACGGCGTGTCATTCTACTCAAAGCATAAGAAATCTCACAAAACCCAGATGAATACAAACAATGGAGTACTGCCCCAATTCCCGAAAAAAAAACATCATTATAACCTGTCAATTTCTGGGAAGTTAGCTCTTAGAAGTGACTTTCCATTCCACATTTCATGGATGATACCGCCTAAAAATACAGCTACAGGAACGAGGGTATAAAACTATAAACCCCGAAGTTTCAACTTTTAGTTTAATTTTTTTAGTTTAATTTGTAAGCCTACATGTGTGCAATCCCAACAAAGCTTCTCGGTAACGTTTAGATGGGAGTACATCAAGTTATTCAATCTCTCACCCTTTTGGAACAAAGAACCATAAAACAGCAATCAAAGCACAAAGTTAATTTCCAATAGCATACCTATGGAAAACCATAAAGTTTTCTTCTCTTCTTCTAGGAACTCATTACAGGATGCCAAAGGGACGGCGACACCCATGTAAACAAGACATGAAAGGCCGAAATGAGAAAGCTTTCAGGAAACTCTTTCATATTATAGTGGGTAAAAGTAATTACTAAAAGAGCCCGTTTTACCATAAACTGTATTCTTTAAAGCACCTCTATCATACATATATAGGGTTCTAATTCAATGATTAATCAAAATCTTACAATTTAATCATTACACAATAAATCTCCAAAAATACCCACTTTGCATATCCAACATCCCAAACAAAACATAAATCAGCAAAAAAATCACACCATTATCCTCAAATATGTTAGAAAATTGAACAAACACACAATATTCATGTATTTAAACAAAAAAATCATACCATATCCTCAAGTTGGTGAATGGAGCGACGAGACTCCCAAGTGTAAGAGCGAAAATCAGAGACATGGAGAGTGAGGTGAGACGGGTCAGAAGCATAGACCCGGTAAAGAAATGGGTTTAATTCGGGTACACCATTGGTGCTACTTGATCCACCTTCCCACTCTGCTTTTGCTTCTCCAAATATGGTTTCCAAGTCTAGCAGATCACTCCCCATTTCCTCTCCTATCATAATCGTCTTATGTCTCTAACTCGCGTCTTTGGTTTAGGAGGTCAAACTAACAATTTAAGAGACCCATATAGACATGGCAAACGGGTTAACTGGGTCGGGGTCGGGGTTGGGTTGGGTTGGGTTGGGTATGTCAATTTCGAATTACAAACCGGGACGGGATATTTCGGGTTCATATCATTTTTGGGTTAGCTATTATCAAATTTTAATGGATAATAATCAGTGTGAAACAATAAACATTCGGGTTGAGTTATATTGGGTCGACTCAATTTGGGTATCGGGTCAAGCTCGGTCTTGATTTCGGGTGTCGGATCGGATTTGGGTCGGGTCAATTTTGCCAGATTTTAACACATATGCTCCACTCACTTTTATTGTCCTTTTTCGTCCAAAATTTATTCCACTTTTATTGTCACCTTTCTAAATTTAGTACTTCCTCCGTTCCATTTGGTTGTATACGTTTGCTTTTTGGGCACTATTCATAAGTTAGAAGAATTTTTAATACAACTTCTAATATATAACATAAAAGATAGTCATGTGAGATCTTGTTTAAATTGTCTTACCGAGAATAATATTAATATCAAAATTTTATAATTTTTAATAATATGTAACTAAAGATATAAACAAAACAAAAAGAGCGTTGACAAACGTGATAAAGTAAACGTATACAACCAAATGGAACGGAGGAAGTATGAAGAATTAGTGGACTATCACTATTACCCCTATGACCTATCTTTTTAACAACTACTCATTCTATCAAAATGATATTGTATATCTTGTTCTTAATTAAAGAGTAGTATAATATTTCTACCATTTTTCTTAAAACATTCCCAAAAAGAAAAGTAGGACAATAAAAATGGGATAAAGGGGTAATATTTATGACAAAGAAAATGGAATTTATTTGCAATTATATTTAATTAAAATAGGATTACGTCTTTAAAGTGTTTTTTTAAAATAAATAACGGGAGTTGTTATAGCCCATAGCGACTCCCCCGGGAGCTCAAATACTAACTTGGGTACTACTTCATCATCAACATCATTGTTTTGTATTAGTTTGGAGGATTTTCAATAGCGGCTCGTTGGATTCGGGTTGGGGAGTCTTATGGACAATTTTATGGCGTTTGAGGGTGTTTTAAGCGATGTTCAACTTTCGTCAGAGGACAACGAATGTGCTCTTTTTCCGTGGTTATAATGAGTCTTCATCTCATTCATCAAATTCTCTACATTTTAGTAAAAAACACAAACTGTTTCTTTACATTTACTTTTGGTGCGGATTTTTATAACATCACATGCATGTGACTTTTAAGAGTAATTATGGTGTCTTAATTATACATAGAGACCCAGGAAACGAAGCGTAAAGAATGGATTGAACATGCCGAAGAAGAATAATGTAAGGAATATGATGAATGCGATAAAGTATATGCCCTATGAAGCGAGATAAATTCTTATGGCTCTACCCCTGGTTAGGCTGATGACGGTTACACATAATGTTACTGCTTTTGGGCTGTTTCTGTACCGTCGTGGCTACACACTTATACCGTAAAAGTTTTCTTTGTTTCGTGGGTAGAAAGAAGCTTAGAACAAGTGCAACGAAAAGAATTTATATAAAGTTATTTCAATACCAAGTCATTTTCACAAACCTTTAAATTGTATAACTTTTTGCTTTTACCAGCTCTAAGAAGTTGAAAAACTTTTTGCTCCGGTTGAAGAACTTTTACTTTATTCATGATAAGGCCAGGTACTGATTTTTTTATATCCATCAAGCTAATTATTTAACTTTTTCTTCTTCTTCTTCTTCTAATTTTCTTATTTCATCATGTTATTCCACCAACCTCTAAGTTAAAGTTGACTTATCCCCATTAAGCTCTTATTTTGACAAACTCGATGATACGCACGGTAGAATAACTTTATTTTTGAAGTTCGTATTGACAACTAATAACCAACATTGCACTTTCTCTCATGTGAGCAATGAGGCTAGCAACAATATGACCACCGAATTCAAAGGTGAACCAAGCAAAACTCTTTTGATCCAACGTTGTTCTTTCCCTCATATTATTGACCTTGTTGTGTAGGTACGTTAATCCAAATAAGTTGTGTCATCGATGCAAGTACAACAAGCAAAAAGTTCCAATAAGTTTTGTACGACGACTAATTATATGTGACTTTAAGGAGTTGCTATGTGGCAGTGGCAGATCGACTCCTTGTTTATTAAAAAAAATGTACTTTGATGATGTGGATCCATCGTAAGTCATATTTCATAATTTCGGGGTAAATTATATTCTACATTGTACTTCTTAGTTTTTATGTTTTCTAAATTGTACCCCTCTATTTTCAAATTCTATGTTGTACCCTTAAACTCTATACTTAAGTTTACACTATGACATAATTGATTGTCATTTAACTTAATTCACTAGTTGATCAATTTATCCACTTATTCAACCAACCAATTACCCATTAACCTATCCATGTACTTAGTTATGCATTGATAAGCTATAATCAATTAGCCTTCCCAACAATCCATACAAATTTTCATAATCATTTTATGCTTCGTGGAAGTGGTTTAAAGGTAAATTGTGGCCGGTTAAGGGTGATTTGTGTCGATTCTCATAAAAGAAGATGATATGATGTTAGTGGGTGAGATCATGGTTGTTTGAGAAATAACAAGTGAAGGAAGAATTGAAAGAGGTCATTCTAAAGATTACGAGGGCGTTTGATTTGTATAAGGGAGAAGGAATGAGAAAAGGAAACAAGAAATTGTTTCCCTTTAATCAAGGAATGGTAATTTACAAAACATCCGCCATGAAATCCGACCACCACCATCCAAACACACTATCCTAGCCATGATATTCAGAAAACTCTCAACACCCACAAGGTCACAACAATCACTACTAATGGTGCCTTTCGACGCATCATCCATCTAATGTCCTCATCGTCCTCTGTCTCCAACCCAACCCCATCATCGACCCACTCCTAAAAACTCATCCCAAGCCCCAAAACTCCTTCTCATGCCTCCCATAATACCGACAAAATTTGTGGGCCGATGCCGAGAATGAAACAATTTGATTCCCTTTCTCTTTCCTTTAGACCACCAACCGAACATATCCTAACTAAAGAGCTCAAAGGGAAACTATAGAATATAGGAAAGATACAGATACACTCGTACAACTTCGAAAACCCAAAAACTCGAGGCATAAAATATCCAAAAAAAATAATAGGGTTTTTCTACATGGCGCCTTCGTGTTTTTTCGTATTCTATATAGGCCTTGTTCTTTCCAGCTTAATTTCAGCTCGTTTTGTTTCAGCTCGGCTCTATTCAACATACTTTAGTTTTGTTTTAACCAATTATATTCAACTAATTTCTTCACAAAATTAAGTCTTACTTCAATTCCATTCACTTCAACTCGGCTCCATTCAATTTAGGGGGTGTTTGGTTGGAGCATTATGGAATGGAGTTAGATACCAAATGGATTTTAACTCTCTTTCAACCCCTTGTAATCCCATACCCACTTCTCCTCCCAAGTTTCTAAATCCATTCAACCCAACACACTATTATTTCTCATCCCCATATTGAACCAAACAACTATAAACATGTATGGGATTCTAACTCCATACCTCTTTGGAGTTAGAATCCATTCCAATCTATTCCGAATGTTTGAACCAAACGACCCCTAATTAGTTCAATTAAGCTCACCTCCATTTAACTCAGTTCAGCTCATTTCAGCCGAAAAGAACATGGCCATAGTACCCTTCGTTTTTTTGAAATTTACATAATACCCCTAAAATTAATGAAAACCTCTTAAAACACCCCAAATACACTTATCCGCATCTTTTAAAAGCTTATAATATGCACTTTTTGTTGATCATTTGACAATAATTTGTCATACAATTAACATAAATAACGAATTTTCGGTATTTTAAGTACTTTTTACTAAGGCCCTATTCTTTCCAGCTTAATTTCAGCTCGGCTCTATTCAACACAGTTTAGTTTAGCTTTAGTCAGTTCTATTCAACTTATCTCTTCTCAAAATTAAGTCTTACTTTAATTCCGTTCACTTCAACTCGGCTCCATTAAATTTTGTTCAATTAAGCTTACCTCTATTTAACTCAGTTAAGCTCATTTCAGCCGAAAATAACAGAGATTTAGGCATAGCAATAGTAATTTCAAAAAATTAAAGATAAAACACAAGGTAAAACGGAATTACTTTTTCACATACGAATTTTACTCTTTCACATACATTTTTTCATAAATTTTCCATACTATACCCTTCTTCTAAACATAATCAAATTAACCCTTCTAGCCTTCTGGGTACATCCCTTCCTAATAATGAATCTAATTAATCAAAAATCTGAACAATGAATTATAAGTTTCCAACTAGTAAATTAATTTTGTTTATTAACGATTATTAATACGGAGTATGTTTTATTGAAATTAATATGCTTAGTTCATTATTAATTAGGTTAATAGGTGGTGGAAGGCATGGTAGATTGGTAGTTCATGGTTTTGCTGGGTATGGGGTGGTCAGCGTCGGGTTGCGGCTGGGACGAGTGTGTCCGGTGGTGATGATAAGGGATCGGAGATGATAGGTTGCGTGTTTTCGGCGTTAGGTTGTCGACGTTAGGTTGTCGGCGTCGGGTTAAGGACTGTACTGGGGTTGTCGGACGGGGGTGGTCGGCGTGAACAATGGCGGTGAACGAAGGTCAGGAGGTGATGGTAAGGTTGGAACGGGACGACGGGAGGTGAACGGACGGAGGACGGAAGGTCAGGATGTCCTCTTCTGTTGTTTGATTTGATTTTTCTTTTTCTTTTTTTTCTAAAGTATTAAGGATTGTCGGCTTTGTTGTTTGTTTTGATTTTTTTAATAATTAATTAGTTTCTTCTTTTTTAAATTAATGGAGTTTGAGGTTGGTCGGAGTAAAGTTTACCGGCGAGTGATCGGAGGTGGTGACCAAAGTTGGTGAACGGAAGTGGTGATTGGGGGATAACTAGATGAGGGAAGAGCTGGGAAAAAATTAATTGTTTGAGGGAATGAAAATTTGAGAAGGGTAATAGTGTAAAAGTCGTATGTGAAAGAGTAAAATCCGTATGTGAAAAAGCACGTCCCAAATAATAAACCGACAAGTGTTGTGAAACAAAGGGAAAGATAATTATAGAGAGAAGGTAGAGATAAAGTAAGTGATACGAAAATTTGCGGAAGCGGTTTATAAGAATAAAGAACAATAATGAAATAAGGGATATTTGCTTTGAAATCCGTAAAGATCTCAAAACAAATATCCCTTATTTCATTATTGTTCTTTATTCTTATAAACCGCTTCCGCAAATTTTCGTATCATAAGTGGTATCAGAGCTTCGGCTCTTGATTTCCTTAAATCTAGACGGTCCTGATTGTGTCAAAGCCAAATTTTTAGTTGAATATTTGATTGCGATTAGAGTTCAAGGGTTAAACTCGAGCGAGGTAGTTTGAGGGTTAATCGGTTTTGATTACGTGGTACTGTTTTCCGAAAAAAAAAAAAAAAAAAGTTACTGTTCACATGTACTATTCATCCGGGAAAAAAAAAAGAGAGAGAGAGAGAGAAGAAGAAGAAGAGATGATTGGAGTATTCTTATTAGAAAGCATCTACGCGGATAATGTTAAGTTTGATCCAACATTGCCTCCAATTTTCGACAAATATGAAGATGAGGAAGTGTTTGCAGAATACGTCCACGAGCCGTGTTATTCATTCGATTTTAGCCATGAGTTTGGAATATGTGTTGAGTCCACCAAGAATATATTCGGTGCTAACACGTGTCTGATGCGTCAAGATTATTATTTGGTTGATTTCCAGGTATCAAAGGATGCTGCAACCGTAAAGGCATCTACTGGCTCGATGTGCTTAGTCAACAACATGAAACGTCACAATGTATTTATACTTGTGCACGAAGGGTGGAGGGGAGGAAGGCACAAGATGATATGGCACAAGGGGATTATGAAGTTTAGAGTAAGGAGCAAGAAGAGGCTAGGAGGTGAAGATGCCGAGAGTATGTACTCAAGGTGGTTGCATGGAAACGCCATCTTTATCGATCTCTGGCTTGTGATGTTCATATTCGATCCAGGGGGGTGATATTACAAGAATTGAGGTCAATTCTCTTTAAAGGGAGAGGGGATGATCCAAAAATAATGTGCTCAAATAAAGATGACGAGTTTGTGATGAAAGTCAAAGATATGATCTGCAACTAGTCACGCTAGCTTATATTATTTTATTGTTATTTAATTATTTCAGCATATTTACCATATGTCGTAATTAGGTAATATCAGAATAAGACAATGCAACTAGATTAGCTTTAGGAAAGTCAATTTAAGGAAAATATGCTATGTCTTTCCATTCAGCTTAGGAGTATGAAATAAGGAAGGTAGGTTGATTATTAGCTAGTATAAATATAGCTCATATGTATTGCTTAAAAAAGACATTGGATGAATAAAAATTAAAGTTGATGCTTTGGTGTTTGCAAGTTTTGTAAACATAGGATCGACGCGTTTCGTTCCGACATTGTTCTTGTTTGTCGCGTTTCAAACATTAACACGATTGATAGCAATAGGTCTTGCGATTCAATCACCATTGTTCGAACTATAGGTCTAGTTCGCGCAAATATCTCATTGTTTTGAGATCTTTACGGATTTCAAAACAATGGGATATTTGCTCGAACTAGACCTATAATTCGAACAATGATGATTGAATTGCAAGACCTATTGCTATCAATCGTGTCAATGTCTGAAACGCGTCAAACAAAAACAATGTCGGAACGAAACGCGTCGATCCTATGTTTACAAAACTTGCAAACACCAAAAGCTCTAGCTTTAATTCTTATTCATTCAATGTCTTCCTCATAAGCAATACATATGAGCTTTATTTATACTAGCTAATAATCAACCTAACTGCCTTATTTCATACTCCTAAACTGAATAGAAAGACATAGGAGATTTTCCTTAAATTGACTTTCCTAAAGCTAATTTAAGCATTGCCTTATTTTGTAATTACCTAACTATGACATATGGTAAATATGCCGAAATAATTAAACAACAATAAAATAATAATAATATAAGCTAAATTTATTCTATTCCATACTAGAGTAGGACTAGTTGTAGCAATCATATCTTTGACATTCATCACAACCTCGTCATCATTATTTGAGCTCATCATTTTTGGATCATCCCCTCCCCCTTTGAAAGGAATTGTCCTCAATTCATGTATTCTCTCAATCCACCGGGATCAAAAACTAACACCGCAAACTTTGAAGCGAATTGAAAGACGAATACAAAGAACAAGCTTGAATTCAACAACGAGCCACTTTGTACGCAAGGCTGCAACACTCTTATCCTTAGGGACTTCAAAAATCCCTTGTGCCAAACCATCTTGTGCCTTCCTCCCCTCCACCCTCCGTACACAAGCATAGGAAATTTATCACGAATTTCATTATCAAACCCATATTTCGGACATGACGATTTCCTCTTAGTTGTTGTGTAATTCTTCACTTGAACCTCGATCAAAGAACAAGTTGATTGCTCTTGCATCTCCATAGAATCAGTTATACTTATATTTAGCTTGGAAATCAAATTGATCTCATAACCATCATCCGATAATCCAATTCCCACCCGAAAAGCAGGTGAGTAACACGGCAACTTAGAATCAATAAGTACTGCTTCCTCATCACCATAATCGTCAAAAATAGGAGGCAATATCGGATCAAACATCACCTTCTCCTCGTCGATCCCTTCAATTGAGAAAACTTCCAACATGGTTTTTTTTTTTTCGGGTGAATAGTGCACAACGTGAACAGTAACTTTTTTTTTTTTTTTTTTTTTTTTTTTGAATTTGATGTGCCTAGGACCGTCTTGGATTTAGGGAAATCAAGAGCCGAAGCTCTGATACCACTTATGATACGAAAATTTGCGGAAGCGGTTTATAAGAATAAGTAACAATAATAAAATAAAGGATATTTGGTTTGAAATCCGTAAAGATCTCAAAACAATGAGATATTTGCGCGAACTAGACCTATAGTTCGAACAATGGTGATTGAATCGCAAGACCTATTGCTATCAATCGTGTTAATGTTTGAAACGCGACAAACAAGAACAATGTCGGAACGAAACGCGTCGATCCTATGTTTACAAAACTTGCAAACACCAAAGCATCAACTTTAATTTTTATTCATCCAATGTCTTTTTTAAGCAATACATATGAGCTATATTTATACTAGCTAATAATCAACCTACCTTCCTTATTTCATACTCCTAAGCTGAATGGAAAGACATAGCATATTTTCCTTAAATTGACTTTCCTAAAGCTAATCTAGTTGCATTGCCTTATTCTGATATTACCTAATTACGACATATGGTAAATATGCTGAAATAATTAAATAACAATAAAATAATATAAGCTAGCGTGACTAGTTGCAGATCATATCTTTGACTTTCATCACAAACTCGTCATCTTTATTTGAGCACATTATTTTTGGATCAGTAAGAGAGACAGAGCTCTGTTATTATTCCATTATAAGGGGTATATATACACATACAATAGGGGTAGAGTTTCCATAAGATAATATATTCTAGTATCCTATAAGATATGGACATCCATATAATAATATTTCATAACACTCCCCCTTGGATGTCCATTACTGAAGAACATGCCTCGTTAAAAACCTTACTAGAAAAACCCTATGGGAAAAACACTAGAAAGGAAAAGAGTACAGTAATCTCCAAACACGCATAACAAGCTACCTCGTTAAAACCTTTCCATGAAAACCCAGTGGGACAAAACCGCAGATAAGGAAAAAGAGTACAGCGCGTGCTACTCCCCTTGATGATAAGATGACTGTATATAACTTCAAATGAATCATGCTTTGACGTAACTTCTCGATCGTTGAATAGAATCCATTGTAGTTGATAAACTTGATATCTTCAGTTAGTAGAATTTCTTAACAAAATCAATCTTCATATGTCTTTAGAACTCACAATTCGGATGTAGTCATTCATGATGACTCTTGATCTTCATTTCAGGTAATACACCAAATATTGAGAGAAAATAAGTTCAATTCTTCTCATAACATGAGATAATATTATGTCTAAAACAATTGTCATCTCAACAATCATCACTATAGCGTATCAATAATGCGCTTGTAGTGCTACCTCGTTAAAAACCTTGATAGGAAAAACCCGTTGGGACAAAAAAAACCTAGTCTAAGGGAAAAAGAGTGTAACAATCATCAATATATTGGATCTCTACGGGAGAAGCAATCAAATTGTTGGATAATAATAATCCACTAAATACCTTCAGTAATTTTCTTTGTTAAACCATTGGATTGACATCCCCATTGTAGACTTTGACTACATTATTTTTCAATCATTATGGTACTTCTGGACCATAAACTAATTTCAAGTGTTTAACCATAAATTCTTTAGATCTCAATTCTCATATGCTCAAACTTCAGGTTGAGACATCAAATAAACTCTAAAGGAGTTTTGATGTTCCATTTTGGAACTAATCACGATATCTTTCAATCGTATTGTAGAGGTTTATATATTTCGTCACGAGTTCTTAAAATTCAATTGATCAATAATTTAACAAATGATGATCATTCATAAGAGGCTCCTTCAGGGAGATATCCTCGCAGCAGTAAAATATATTTCTTCTTTTAAACATTTATCAAAGTAGAACAATATAATTAATCATGTGCATGCAAATGATATGTAACTAGTTCTAAACAACATAGTCTAACAATAATGCAATAATAATAATGTATATATTAAAACTAAGATGCAATGTTGAACTTACTCTCTATATGCACATGATAATGACTCAAAATGCAAACTGTACAGTTTCTTTTACTATATTCATAATTTCAATTGACTTCATGTCAATAGATGGACTTCAGGTCCATGAGCTCATTTATAATCAAAGATTATATGTCGACAATCAAAATTAGGACTTGCATATAATATCCCCATTTTCTAGTCCATTAAACTCCGCGCGCAAATGCATATCGGTTCCTTAACTATATCGATATAATTTCAACATCTCGCGATATTGTCAGTACTGATAAGTGATATCTGAATATATAGCGTACCATTTATTCTCTATATCGACCATCTATTATCATTCAGATATTTATGTCACTTCAGCGACATACAAATTTCTTTACTCCATAGAAGTACCAACTGCCCATTCTTGCCATTTTCTTACTACTTGAAATATGTGAACCGATATGACTTTCACACTACAATCCATGTGTGATTATTGTTCAATTTGACAAGAATTTCAATTTTCATTACATATAATATCTATGACTAATTTATAGCACGCTATACCACAAATAGGGCTAATCTGTCTATAATTAAATCATAGATCCCTTTGTAATGTCACATTTAGACAAGGTGATTAAACTGCTATCGTAATACATCTTCATAACTAAATGAATGCCATTATTTTTAATTTTATGAACCTCTATTTGATGTATTTTATATTGAAAACAAACCGCTGAACTTCAGGTTCAGTTGAAGATAACATACTTGTCTGTTTTTACCAGCTTTTCCTTATCATTCTCCCCCTAAGGTGGTAAAAACTATCAATAACAGATAGATTTAATGGGCAATAAATCCAAATTTCTCATATCACCGATGAGAATTTATATGGACATTTTTGTATAATAACAAAAATATTTCGGGGAGTAACATATAATGCAGTTGGATTTCTAATGTGCTGAATCACAATGCCCAATTTGGGAGATCAACGATTTTATATAATAATCAAAATGTGATTTCTGATCACAAGAACTACTCAGAAAAATCATTACGTGGCTACAAGCCATTCAATAGAGTGTCAATCCATACACAAACATTTCAGTTCTTTACTAAACTTCTGAGTAATGTTTATATCTCCAATATGAAATATACTCAATCTCACTGTAGTGTCTTGCCTTTAATGAAATTTCTACACGAGAGAGTTTCAGCACTTCTCTTTTCTCTAGGATAAACTTCGGGTTTATCAAAACGGATAAGAATCCGGATGGCCTCAATCGTCACACACTACAACAAAAAAAGAATTTTGCGACGGATTTGTTGCGACGGAATTCAAATCCGTCACAAAATTGACTTTGCGACGGAATTTTTGATGTTTTGCGACGGATGTTTTGCGTCGGATTGCATTCCGTCGCAATACATCATTTTGCGACGGAATTTCCGTCGCAAATAATTTTTTTTAGCGCGGAATTTTTGGCTCGTGCGGGAAAATATATTTGCGACGGATTAATGGATTTGCGACGGAAATTCCGTCGCAAATCCATCCCACATCGGAAAAAAAACAACACATTTCTTATGTTTATATAGAATCCCTCACTTCTTACATTGAATATGTGACTTATGAATTGAAGCGGAAAAACATGCGGTAAAAAAAATCGCGCGAGATAAATTCACGCGCGAAATGATTAAATGAAAAAAAAAAAAAATTTTTTTGAATAGTGTTTGCGACGGAATTGCCGTCGCAGAATCTACCTTTTGCGACGAAAATTTGCGACACAGTGCTTGTGACAGAAATTCCGTCGCAAATGCCTTTTTGCGACGGAATTAAGGGTATTTGCGACGGAATTGTCCGTCGCTATTCAGATTTTTTTTTGTAGTGACATCTCAACAATTTAATGTCAACTTTCGTAGTTTGCCCAAAAATCATGGCAACTAACATAAGCACTTGGTCGTGTCTAGATAGTATAATTTATGACACGCCACTTTTTAGTTGACAATTCAACCTGCTAAACTTCTGGTTAGCTATGAGCATATGAATTCTAAATAATTCCTCTGTATCTGGCCCGATAAAATAGATGTGACATAAGACACTAACTAATGTCTTATTTATATTGGCAAGACTAAAAATAATATTGCAATATTCCTTTAGGGAATATTATACATTGCTCTTTCTTGTAGTATGAACACAAATCATACATCAAAATTCCTTTTAGGAATACAAAACTTAACCGATTCTTAAAATAATCTCAATTAATAATGTATCAGTCCCGTCAGGGGTGGTGGTGAAATCAACGAATCATAGTGATCATTCTTTTCATAATCTTAAATAATTGATCACATATCACTTGTATACGAGATACTACACATAGTGTTTTAAGCACTTACACGATAATGTGTCTACATGACTATATTATTTGTATGAATGACAAATATATTTCATACTCAAAACATGATAACTCATTCGCTTCAGGGAATGATTTTGATTCGATTTGATATGATTCTCAACTTTTAAGAGTATCTCATATTTTGCAAATATTCATGTACAAACATTGAGTTTATTCTTAATTATGATATTCAAATAACACTCACTATATGAAATGTGAGAATTTATAAACATTGTGAACTTCAGGTCACAGTTTCAATATATGTAAACATTATGAACTTCAGGCCATAATTTAGTATATGTAAACACTATGAACTTCTGGTCATAGTTTCAGTATCTTTAAATATTATGAACTTCCGGTCATAATTCAGTATATATTAAAATTCCAACTCGTATATCATTTTTCCTTTTCTCATATCGAATTTCGATTATATATGTATCACATGAATTTTCACGAGATATTCACTTTCATGGGATATTTTCTTTCTATAAACTAATTTGGTTCAAGAAAGCCACATTACCAAGCTCAATTAAGACTTCTTTACTTGGCTCACCAAATGTCACATTATTAGGCTCAGTTTAGGCCAAAATATTAGACTTAATATCATGTCATGTTCTCGATCTCTGCTATAGGCAGAGTCTATAGAAGATGTCTCATCCACTTCAAGGAATGGATCAAATTTCAGATTTCATTATACAGCTGTTCAACTTCAGGTGAACAAGAATTAATTCAGAAATAATTTTTCCTTTAATAAAGACCGCTTTATCCATTTGTAACTCAAAATGCGGTTCAAAAATCGCAACTGTGAACTTCTGGTCACTAGCATTTATATGTGGACTTCTGGCCACTTAAACTTATATAATATGAATATATTTTATTGATGAGTCGGTGTTAAATTATTATACACCTTCAAAACTTTGAACTTCAGGCCAAATTATCTCTTTTAAAACTTTGATCTTCTGGCCAAAGTCATAGACATATCTGCTCATCTTTATAAAAGTAATCTCTTGGAACTTCAGGTCCAAAATTATATAATATGTTCTTTCTCAAAACTTATTCACATATATGGATTTCTGCTAAAATATATATATAATATTAAAATTATCAAGATAATAATTGTATTCATTTGGAATTGATTGGTGGTGAGGTAAAAATATACACATTTATTGCAAGGGACTTAATCTTAGACCATCCCCAAGCAAGGTCATGAGGGAGGTCATGACCTTGTTGGGGCAAGATAATCAAAGGTAAGCAAAATAATTAGGATGACCCAAGGTTGGCAAAAGTCACTTGGTGACCTTTATTGAGTCAATTGATGACCTCTTTTGAGTCAATTGAGCCCCTTCATGACCTAATATGTGTCATGTTTTCATTGGCTCTACAAAAATAATTGTTGGGGAAGGGGATAATTGATTTGGGTATGGTTTGATTTAGAGGGAAGGGATAATTAGTGGAAGGGAATATTAAAAAGAAGTGATGGGGATTTACGTTTTTACTGGGAGAGTTTTTGTTTGTCTATTTTTTTTTTTGGGCTTTTTAGTTATGAAGTAATTTTTATTTGTTTAATTAATTTTTCTATATCCGTTTTTGAAATATATCTAATCACAATTTTAATTATTATTATGTGGTATTTTTTTCACATTTATGTGTTTGTTATTTTATTAAGAGATTACAAAAATATAAAAATGAACTTATTATTAGTTTATTGGTAAATAATAATTGAAAAAGTAAGAGAGATGTTGGGTGGGGTAGAGAATGTAGGAAATAATTGAATAAGGTTGAAAAGTGTAAAATGATTGAGTTGGTGACCTAGGTCACGACTTTCTGTTTGGGAGGGTATAAATGGGTCAAGATAATTATAGAGTGATTAAGAGTAAAAATAGATGGTGACCTAGTTAGAGTGACTCTTGCTTGGGGATGGTCTTACTCGCTCACTCCGTATCTATGGTGTCATGACAGTTGACAAATAAACTAAAGAATTATCGTCATCACATAGCAAATCAATTAACTTGAAGATCAGAATATGGCAGCAAATTCAATACGGTGCGGCGACGTCATAACACATCAACATTAATATACTAATATACACATTGTAGTTGACAATTTCTTTTCGTTCGTAATATTTGCAGCAATGATTAAGACACGAAACCTTCGTACGTATCAATAAAATTACACGGTATAACGAAAACGTACCTCATTAGCAGAACAAAAATATATATATATATATATACACAAAGAAATAAACATATTAATTCCTTTTTCGCTCAGCCGGTTAAGACTCGTGCTGATAACGTGTTGTGAAACAAAGGGAAAGATAATTATAGAGAGAAGGTAGAGAGAAAGTAAGAGAGACAAAGCTCTGTTATTATTCCATTATAAGGGTATATATACACATACGGGTAGAGTTTCCATATGATAATATATTCTAATATCTATAAGATATGAACATCCATATAATAATATTTCAATAGTCCGTATTTCTACAACGGACTAACCGACAACGTTTAATTTCTCCGTTAGTGGAAAAATCTTAAGATGTCACCATTGATGTTCAGATCATAAACAGCAGTCTATCATCTCACTATCTGACTAAGTAAAGATGGCAAACCAGAGATTGTCATCTAATCACAGAAACTCAAGCTCTTCAACTTTTAAATTATTCCCTAAAAACTTGTCTCCTTTTTCTCTCACTCTCTATATAATCCTTCTTTTCTGTCTCTCAATCACCATTTTTATCTTATCCTCTAAAGATATCTTAGATGATGATGAAACTCCTCTTTTTTCCAAGGATTTTCGATCTGGGTCTCATCATATTCGCCAAGTTCACCAGGTTTATTGTTTATTTCTTTGTTTTTTTGGTCACTTTTTCTGGGTTTTTTCTGCTTTTGTTACTGATTTATTTTCACTTAAATTGGATTGTGTATTACTTGGATTTTGGATTGTTTTTCTGCTTATGATGTTTATACGATTGCAATGCATGTTGTATTATGATGATTCAATGATTAGATTGAAACTGGTCAAATACTAGCCCATGACGGTAATAAAGATAATTTTTTGGTATTTCCTAGGTAACAAGTGGGGTGATTTGGTATGTATTTGACTCGTCTTAAGCATAAGACATAAGACGGATAGTGACCATCTTAAATGAGGATTTGTAGTACACTTATACTCCCCCAATTTAAGTTTTATTGTCCCCTTTCCATTCTTGGAATGATTTTAGGATAAGTGATGAAACATGAACTCTACCTTTTGAATCAATGAGGGTGGGAACAACGTTATTGTGACGGAGATGGTGGTAGTTGATTATCTAGGGTCAATATTGGATGTTCAAACTTTTTCGTACTAGTAAATTTCGAAACAAGACAATACCTTTTAGGGTAAACTTAGAGGAGAGAGGAGACAATAAAAATGGTATGGATGGAGGATGGATTTGTGTGGTATGATCAGTAAGTGGATTGTACCGAGAAAAAGGATTATACATCAGAGGTACTCAGAGTATTATGATTTTGAGTTTTTGTGCATTTTTTTCGAGCTTTTTAAAGTTAATAAATTAAATTTTATATCTTATATATGATGTTTTTTTGAGTGTTATTATAAATTTTTTGAGCTTAATTTTTAAATTAATAAACTCAAAAAACTTTATAGTAAAACTATACTATACTCAAAAACTTTATTATAAAGCTCAAAAACTATATTTTATGTGGTAGTACCTCAGAGGTACAATCCACTTACTGGATTGTACCTCCGATATACTACTACATATAATGTAATTTTTGAGCTTTACAATTAAGTTTTTGAGTATAGTGTTAAAAATTATGAGTTATACTATAAAGTTTTTGAGTTTATTAATTTGAACATTAAGCTCAAAAGAATTACAATAAAACTCAAAAAACATCATATATAAGATGTTAAATGTAATTTATAAACTTTAAAAACCTCGAAAAAAATGCACAAAAACTCAATGAGGTAGTACCTCGTATGTATAATCCTTTTTCCCCGGTATGATAATGTCGAATGGTGTGGAATTGGGTGTTTAAATGATCTGATTAGTTGAGAGGTCAGAGTTGAGTGAGTATGTTTGTCGATTTGGATCTAGGGGATACAGGTGTCGTTGCATAGGTTATAATCCCGTCAAGGTTTGAGTGCAATTGAGTTGTTGGTTAGCGTGCCTGGCTTCAGTTAGATGTTTTAGTCTAGCAAATTTAGCTCTGGATCGTATTAGCTGAAGATATACATACGGTTAGGATCGTTTGAAAGACAAACTAAATCGGTCATTAACTCACCCCGAGTTTGTCAATAGTTTGGCTGTTTTTTAGGTGGCATACGCCACTGTTCTTATGCTTTATCTGTCAGATTTACAAATGCTAAATTGGGGTTTAAATGACGAGAAGTTCCCCGAGGCATTGGCAATTTGAGGAGAGAAGAGAGTTCATTTCTGGATTAAGGACCAACTGCATTGCTGTAAATGAAACTAGCCCAACGTTCTCGGCAATAGAAAGTCTGATCTGAAGAAAATGTAGCTTTTCATTTTGAAGGAGTTAATAACTTAATACTCATGAGATACATATGATAATGTTCATGAAGTTTCTTTTACGATGAGCACTATGTAGTACTCTCCCTGATTCAACAAATTGTTTATACTCCGTATTTGATTAAAATATTCTTTACAATAAAATAAAAGTGTAAACAACCTGTTGAGTTAGAGTTAGTATATATAGCATATGAATTGTCTAGTGTCGTTTGATGTGCTCTGAGATTTCTTTCTTGTAAACAATTGCTCCTCCATTTCATCATGTTCCATTTTTTGAAATTCCCCTCACATTTTTGTAAGGTAGGAAGAACATGAGTTAGTTCTACCCCCTGCGCAAGTTTATTGTCCCCATTTGACTTTGGTAATCAACATCAACCAATGTGACACAGACCGTCATTTTCTCCAAATATATGTAGATATACTAAGTAAAGTTTGTCATGTTATATTTTGTTTTCATACTATGTGGCTGTAAAGTTGTATCTATTGCATACTATGAGAAATAATTCCTAATAGTCGACATCATTTGAACACCAAAGCCAGATGAAGATGACATAAATGGGTTGGTAGGAGTATTGCGCTATTACTTTATTCAAGAAAAATGACTTGATTGAGAGAAAGATTGCCTAAGGAATTTTTTTTTGGGATTCGTTATTTTTTATTACATAATTTTGTTTGAATCTACGTTTCTAGTTCTACAGAAGAATGATCGGAATCATGTGACTGAATCTTGGCTCTCACTGGTTGTAATTTAAATATATTGTTGTTATTTATTTCAAATAAGAAGTGGTAACTGCTTTTGCAGGTTGCTGATGCACATTTATGGGTTTCAACCTTCAGCCGTAATCTGCGTCCTTGTGTTAAGCCCACTTCCAATTATAAAGGTTATTATGGAAATAGCAATAAGCTCTCAGCCACTCATTCTGTGTCTTTTAATTTGTAAATATCTTTGCTTATTAGTAGTACATAGTAATCCAAGTTGCAGATGCTGCTTCTGAGAAACCTTAGCTTAGGTGTATCTCTGTCACTAACTTGAGTTTCATATTTCCAAAATGCTTTTGCAGCTGCCTATCAGGATTCAAATAGATTCATTACCGTGAAATGTAACGGAGGGCTTAATCAAATGCGCACTGGTGTAAGTTAATTTTATGTTCTCTTAGTTTGTATACTTGTACAAATGGCCTGAGGGGATTTCATTGCTTGATGTACTTAACCATTATTCATCTTACGTGGAGTACAATATGTACATTCATTTACCCCTTGTTTGGATGGAGAAATATAGAGGGAAAGGGCGGAAAACAACTTTCCTTGTTTGGTTGGTAGATGAGGCTGGAGGTGGGAAAGGGATGGGACAATTTCCCTTGTTTGGTTAGCTTGATATGCTTTGCAATAATAATAGTGGTGAATTATTCTGAGTTTGGTCATCCCTATTCCCTCATCTTACCTGGAATATAGCACATTATGGCGATGGATAGGCAGTTAGGCACTCTGGAGAGAAAGACTTCATGTTGAAGATGTAGTTTGAGTTTTGGATCTTTTCTTAATTTTCACCATTTTACTTAGAAGAACAACTTTTCTTTGACTTAATACTTCTTCCTTTCCTTTTTTTTAGAAACTTATTTTGGTGCTTTTAATTTTGGTTTTCACAATTTTCTTACCTTCCAGTGTACTTGTTTCATTCGTCATTTTATTTTCTTTTTACTTTTTTTTTTTACTTAGCTTTGACCGTATTGCTGGATTCAAGCTTAAACGGATCCGAATGATGATACATGTTAGCCAACTCCAAGTCATGTTGGGATTAATGCATTGTTGTTGTTGTGGTGGTTGTGGTGGTGACCCCCTTCTTTAGTCAGATATATTTGGAGGAAATTGGAGGGGGACCGTTCCGCTTGTATTTTGATCAATAAATTAGGTTAATTTGAAATGGAGCCTCCATCAAGCCAAATAATAAATCCATCCAATATAGGAAATATTTTTCCCCTTCCCTTCCTTTTCTCCCCTTCCTCTTCCTCTTCCTCCTGCTTCTATATCCAAACCAACCTGAACTGACAGTTCGCAAACTAGTTTTGTCATTAACGCTCACCTCTTTAGCAGAGCAAGGTGATGCATGCTTTTGCGTACAAAGTTTTATGTGGGCACAAATGTTTTACTTTGGATGCATTCATATACAATTATGAACGTATGATGGAGACATGTAAATGTTATTGCTGAAATATTTCAACACATGTTAATGAAAGATATATAGTGAACTATTCCACTCATCTAAATGGAAGTAAATTCTTCCCTGCATCAAGTGTGCTTGATGTCAAGTTGCATCACTTTTTTGCTTTGATCTAATAACTCCTCTTGACTTAGATTGCTGATATGGTGGCTGTGGCACGAATTATGAATGCGACACTAGTAATTCCTATGTTGGATAAACGCTCATTTTGGCAGGATTCGAGGTCTTGTTGACAATCCTTTCGTTAGCCTCTCTTTGTTTCTGCTGTGGCTTACCATGCCATGTTCTTGATTCTCTAACAGTGGGTTTGCAGACATATTTGATGTGCTTCATTTCATCAAGAGCTTGCAGCAGGATGTTAATATTGTGAAGGAGCTTCCCAAACACTTGGAATCTGTTCCACGAGCCCGTAAACATTTCAGTTTGTGGTCGGGAATGAGCTATTATGAGAATATGACTCATTTATGGAAGGATTACCAGGTGCAATTATTTTCTTAAATCTACATTTAGATTAAATTCAACGCCACATAAGAGAATGTTCACTTACCAAAATTTGAGCATATTTCCTTACAAATGCTCAACAATGGCGGGAATAGTTATACTTCTCCAGTTTTTCTTTAGACAATATATTCCATTATTATTATAAGTTGGCACTATAGAGAAGACTTCTTTATTTCCAATACTTAACAAGGATGTAAAATATATACGTGCTCTTTGTTTTTGTCGTATGCTTAACTGTCTAAAAAGTCTGTCCTTCAATTCATCATCTCTTTCCTGAATTAGTTTTGGTCAAAAGTACGTGTTCTTGAAAATCTGATTTTCAATTTTCCGCCACAAAGAAACAAATCCTTGGGATAAAAGGAAAGATGTCTGCTCTGTTGTGGAATTTCCACTAAAGAATATGTCTCCTGCATGACAATTTAGTTTTGACTTGGGAAAAACTAGGAAGGTTGCCTGTGCAATGTGATTCATGTTCCTATCTCTCATTGTAAATTTTTTACTGTAACCTTTACCCCACTAGGAATATAATCAATATATCTGTGAATCACTGTAACCAAACCTAGTACTCCCTCTGTTCTCACAATTTACCAACTCTGGCCACAAGTGACTCGCAAGTTGCTCCGTGAATGTGCTTTTCTTGAAGTGTTTGACTTTGTGTGGCTGGAGAGGAATCTTTGTCCCTTTTCTCGGTTTCACAATTGGCAGATTACACTGGTGGACATATAGTGTATCTACTTCTCATGGGCTAAGGCAGAATTTGCTGTATTAATACCCCAATTATCCTTCTTCAAGGGATTGGAATAGTTGGTAGTTCTAAGGTGAGGAGCACTCCTTGTCCTCTAGTGCTTTTTTTTTTCTGTTTAATTTGATTATATTTCCATAAAAAGAAGGGATCCGTAAGAGTCTAATGTCATGTTAGCAGCGATAATGAAGTGGGTGTTATACAAACATGGTTTAGAGAGACGCAACTGTCTCATGTAAGTAGTCTCTTAAAGAGCAATCTAGCTTATTAGAACCTTATGTGCAATGTAGGTTTCAGAAAGTTTCTGGGATTATTTGGGTTAATAATGAACTGAAGAAGAAAGCCTATGAGACTGATTTGCTGGAGAGTTTACAGCTAGGTGATTGTGTCTGAAAGTATGTCAACAAGCGAATTATGTACCTCCAAATTGTTGTGACACAATTACACTAGGGACAGTATCTGATTTAAAATATGTGGTGATAACTAAAATGATTCTTTCAGCATCGAGCTGCATATAAATTTATATATATACTTCTTCTGCATGTCAGGAGTTTAAATTTTTTCTTTTTATGTTTTTGTATTGTGAAAATTCGAATCATGTTGTTTTGGTTCATTCTGATGAGCCCTTATTCTTCCTATTTTGCAGACCAAATTACTCATAATAGATAATTCTTCTAGATAATTATATGTAGCATCGAGCTGCATAGAAATCTAAATAGATAATTCTTCTACGTGTCACGTGTTTAAATTTCTCCTTTTGATTTTATTGTGTTGTTGAAATTGGAATCATGTTTATTTTGGTCCATTCTGATAGCTTGAGAGTGTAGTCGTACTGCTTTTCCAGCTTTGCTTTTTGTAAATAATCTCTATTATTCTCGTCATAAACACCAGAAAAGTTGTAGAAAATAAAAATGTAGCACTACATTTGCGATAAAGCTATTATGCAGATGTGCTAACTTGTTTAGTAATATTGTCAGGTAATTCATGTAGCAAAATCAGATTCCCGGCTTGCAAACAATGATCTGCCTCTGGACATCCAGAGGTTGCGATGCCGTACCCTATACCATGCTCTACGTTTCTCCCCCTCTATTGAACTTCTGGGAAAGGTGAACCTCTTATGCCATTGCAGTCAAATTCTGAACAGCAGAATCTTGTCAATGGAGTCAGTATAGTAACATAGAGTTATCACAACTCACAGGGTCACAATGTTTTCACAATTGTTAGTTTGTGAGTGGTTTTGAATCCTATTAATGTGTATGATTTATATAAAACGCTCTCACTCCTTGATAATAACACTACAGGGGCTAGTGGAGCGACTAAGATCACGTGGGGGAAAGTACATAGCTCTTCATCTTAGATATGAGAAGGATATGCTTTCTTTCACTGGCTGTACTTACGGACTCTCTAATGCAGAATCTGAGGAGTTGAGGATTATGAGGTATGGGCATATGTTTGCTCGATTTTAAAAATATATGTGTAAGTGTGCCTGTTCTATTCTGGTCGAAATGCTCTTTATGTTCATCTAAATGCATTTCTACTACTAGACCTCTGGTCAAAGGTACTAAAAGTTTGTCAGTGATTTGGTTGTTAGGGAACGGCTAATGAGTAACTAGAGCCTGTCCAATTGCAATTAACTACTCCATTCTCTAAGCTAAGAGCCTATTTGATGCTACATCTTTAATAAACTTTTATAGAAGTCCCTGCTTTTATATTGTAATTTCTTTGCTCGAGCACTTCACCATTTTTTTTTTCATTTTGTTTTTTAAATAACTCAAGGACGTTTGGTATGGGGGTGATAGGAAAAGGAATAAAAAGCCTTCATTCATACCCACCACTACCACCGTCACCACCAAACCCCCGCCCATACTGCCCCCTCTTACAGCCTAACATAGCCGTAGCCGCACTCCTGCCACCATGGTCGCCGATGATCCCACAACCAGTGGCGGCGACTCCCCCTCTACCTACTTTCTCCTCATAAACCGCCCACCCCACCCAAGAGGCCAAGACCATGGTTACCGGATTAGCTATGAATACGTTCTTACTGATTCGTGATTCGCTCTTCTAGAATGTGTGTGATATATATTTTCAGTAAGTAACATGATATAATTCAATTTTAATGATTTGCGATCCATAGGGTACCAAGCGAATCCGGCAACCATGGCCAAGACAACCCACCGCCTATAGAATTCTTACCCCATCCATGGTTGAATATCTCGGGCGAGTTGTATCGGATTTTCATCCGCGACGGCTGATTAAGGACCTATCATACCGCTTCCGCAACTGCGACCAATACCGAGTTTTTGAACCATGCCCCCATCTCCATCAGAACGCCGGTGCACCACCATCCATTCCACCACTAAAGTCCTCTCCACTGCCTCATACCGGCAGCGCGCCACCCATGACACCACTCTTCAAATGCAACCCCTAACCCCACACTCATAGCAACCACTTCCCAGTTCCCACCCTAGAAAACTCCAACCAAACCAACCCCAAAAAAACATCAGATCTGGTGTTTTGGGGTGGTGGAAGGGGGTTTAAACTTTTAAGTGCGGGGCAGCGGTTTTCGACAAGTGGGGAGGGGAGAAGAGGGTGCGGAGGGGATGTGGGAGGGAGTTGCCGGTAATAGTGGGGAAGGAGAGCCGCTGGTGGTGATGGTTCTGGGTGTTGGTAGTTTTTGTGGCGGTCTTAGGGTGTTTGTTGGGAATGGATGGACTATGGAATACCAGTATCATTTTGTTTTAGGCTTCAGATCAAACAAGGTTTTTAGTTAAAGGGAATTTGATTCCTTTCCCCTTGTATCTCCTTGTTGATTCCATTTTCTTTTTCGAACCAAACCACTCCAGAGAGAAAATCATACCTTTCTCTTTATAAACTTCTACGCTGCAGCAGAACCACACCCATTTATTTAACTTTATGTGCTTCTTTATTATGCATCCTTTTAAAATATTCAATTCGAGAGCGCAAGGCCATCTGCCTTGGAAAATTTCAAGTTAAAGGAGCTCAACTGGATGCCTTTATGTCAGTGACCCATGTTCTTTGTGTAGCAGCTTGCAAGTTTCTGTCATCTTGGTGAAATATGTACATCTTAACTCATATACATGCATGAATGCTTCAAATGCTGTTATATACTATCTCCATCCCAAATTTATTGTCTTTATTTGACTTTGGTGGTTAACCAAAATCAACTTCAAACAGTGATCTCTCCAGATATAAGTGGAGATACACTTTTACATCTCTCATGTGTCTTTCATCGAAATAACTATTTATTTTATTCAGCAACATTACATGATATCATTCAAAATAATTTGTTGAGAACAAGAGGTAGCTCAAGTGGTAAGAGCACAGTTACCCCAACCATGAAGTTGGAGGTTCGATTCTCACCCGCGACATTGTGCGCTCATTTGAACTAAAAAAAAAAATTCAAAATAATTTGTAACTAGTGTATAATGTGGGAAAATATTAGTCAAAATCGACATCATTTGACCACCAAAATCATATAGGGATAATATTAACCGGGAGGGATTAGTATCTGGGATTCAAACATTTGACCAGTTTCATATAACATCGTGGAAGTAGTCCGATATAATATGATTTGGACTTAGCCGCTTGCTGCAGGTGGTAGCTCTCCAAATCCACATTGAGAATCATTGTTACGTAAAGATTTATTACACTTTCATGTACTTAGATGCATCTCTGCTAACATTTATCAGGGAGAATACAAATCATTGGAAGATAAAGAAAATAAATGCCACAGAGCAAAGGAGCGCAGGCTATTGTCCTCTAACGCCAAAGGAGGTTGGAGTTTTTATTCAGGCACTTGGTTATCCTTCATCAACATTAATATATATTGCTGCCGGAGAAATTTATGGTGGTGCACGGCGACTCTCAGACCTGACTGTTAGATTTCCTAATGTGGTTTTCAAGGTAAGCGCTAAATTGCTGTCCATAA
Source organism: Heliosperma pusillum (assembly GCA_022085475.1). Lineage (NCBI taxonomy): Eukaryota > Viridiplantae > Streptophyta > Magnoliopsida > Caryophyllales > Caryophyllaceae > Heliosperma > Heliosperma pusillum. Next base: position 47,846 of record JAIUZE010001835.1, on the reverse strand, counting down.
GGTCGGACATTTTTGGAGAGCCGAGTTCGTGTTTTTCATCAACTAGTTTTTTAATGGCAGGAAACATTGGCAACCCAAGATGAACTAGAAGCATTTTCTGGCCATGCTTCTCAAACTGCTGCAATTGATTATATAATCTCTGTAGAGAGCAATGTGTTCATTCCCTCTCATTCCGGTAATATGGCAAGAGCAGTTGAGGGGCACAGGCGGTTTCTGGGCCACAGGAAGACTATCACGCCAGACAGGTGATCAGCATCTGACTTGTAAATTAGAAATGTGTATGGCAGCAACTCATGAATAAGTGATAGACGTTAGTCCTAAAAAACACTACCCCAATATCTGGTATATAGCCTTACCCCGGTGTTCTTATCACAAAGAGGCTGTATTTAGATGATCGATGATGTACACTGCATCGATTTTGCATCAAAAGGCTACTACTTCACAATAAAAAGAAGCATAATTAAATTTAGCGAGTGTTTTTGCTTTATTCCTATCGTAATCTAGAACCATAGATACAAAGTCCTTGGCTCCATTGCAAGTAAAAACTTGTATAGACACTAGTCACTTTGAGAAGAGAAAATAATGCAAAGATGCTTTGTGCAAACAAGTATTCACCATCAGATGTTGAGTTTCTCTAGGCATGATCTCATGGAGTATGGACATTTTGGATAAAATTTTGGTACTTGTTTGATCAATTTATATATTTGTTAAGCACTCCCTTCTTTAATATTGAGGGCATGAACTTTGAAACTTTAGACATAAGAATGCTCATTCTGCTCATATGTTTAATTTTCTTTGTAAAGCTAACTGAGAGGAACCTGGTATTCTGCAGGAGGGGTCTCATTGAAGTATTTGACAAGTTGGACTCTGGACAACTAGAAAAGGCTTCATCTTTGTCCGAGATTGTCAAGGAAATGCACAAGAAGAGGTTAGCTTCTCAAACTTTTTCACTCTGTTTTAGGAGTGGTAATAAGACGAGACAACTCACGAGCAACTCGAGATCGGATCGGTCGAAGCTCTAGTCGTGTAAGCTCGATTCGAGCTCGAGCTTGGCTTGGGTCTTTGGGAGTCACGCCGAGCAAGGTCAAGCTCGGCTGAAAAGCTTGCGAGCTACGCGATTTTTTTTCTTCTAAATACTAAAGTATACTTTACGTTTTGCAATTTTTTTAAATGAGTTTATTTTACGTTTTAATTCATGAAAATAAAAGAATCTAACAAAAAAACTTGAGTATCGGGTCCAATGACATAGCCACGTTGGTATGGTGAGACCTTAAGACCCCAATTCAATAAGCTAAATAGCATTTAGTAACTAAATTATCAACATGGTAAAGTGGGAGAGTTGTTCCTAAAATCTTATTCCAAGCAAAGGACCAGATTCAAACCCTTAAGAGGCTTGCGCTCAACTCGGATTGTTTTCACCCGTACTCTGTCTCTTTCTTAGCTCGACGTCATGTTCACACTTTACAAGTGTCACTTGTATTTGGCATCAAAACAGGCAAGGGGCTCCTAGGAAAAGAGGTGGTCCACCATCCGGGATTAAAGGCCGAGCACGACTTCGGTATGAAGAGTCCTTTTACCAGAATCCATTCCCAGAGTGTATATGTAATTCACTAGAGAATCAAAACAAGCCTTGATCACGTAGTTGTTGCTCCCAATTGTAGTCTGTAGTACGCTAGGAAGTATTTTGCGGCATTAACGGCTGTCTAAATCATCCATCAGTTTTGGTAAAAACTAAAAACAGTCGAACTGTTACAGTTCTCACTTTGTATATTTTCATCATCCATTGAGTTATTTTTCCCACAATTTAGGGCACAACTGTGGATTCTTTAGGTTTTTTGGGTGTCCTGTTGTAAACAGGGGCGAACCCAGGATAATTAGGTCAAAATATTAAGAGGGGAAAAAAGAAGAAATTTGCTTGTAAGGGGAGGCAAACCCGGGTAGAAAGGTGAAAAACTTACCTTTACCACTGAACCACAATACATTTATTGTACATTTAGTGGGATAACATATACTTATTTATTATTTAACAATATTTGGGATAGCGCAAATTCATCTTCTAAACCGATTTTTTTACGTTTGGGGTAGCGTCCGCCACCCCTTGCTACTAGGTGGGTTCGCCCCTGGTTGTAAAGCAGTAGGCATTTTGTATATCTAACAAATGTTATACGGATTATTAGTTAAGAGTAATTTTCATTTTTCAATAAACTAGTAATGGTGGTTGGCTCCGTCCGGGCTACATATATTTGTCATTAAAATTTTTTTTAATTAAATATACTTTAAAGTTGTATAACTCATAAATTTATCATCAATATATTTTTTTTATAAAATATCTTAAAATTGCGATAAAATAAATTATTCGACAATTCATTACTCTCACTATTAATATTTTACTTTAATCAATTGGTCGGCTACTTGTTCATATATACTTTTTTTTATTGTTAGTATTGTTTCTTTTATTACATTCGTTATTACTACTGTTACTTTCACTACTCTCGACGTAATTATTGTTACTTTCACTACTCCCACCGTAATTATTGATACTTTCACTAATCCCGCATTAATATTGAAAATTTCACTACTCCCGTCGGTTCTAATATTGTTACTTTGACTATTGAACTGGGTGATTACTATAATTTGATTAGCTGATAATTAAACATGCAATTTGAGTACACATGCAATTTTAAGAGGCTCATATATTTATATAAACTAGTTGTTGGACCGCGCGCGACGGCCCCCCAATTTCGTAAAACTCGCTCTATCTTAGTTGACGGGTAACCATTGAAGTTAGCATATCTGTTTAGCTTTTTGCCTCATTTTCTTTCATCAATTTATTTGATACATATTAAGTTGCACGAATTTTGAATAAGAATCTGTGGAACGGTAAAGCGAAACATCACCAACAAATCTACACATACAAGATTTGTGAAACATAAATGTGCTCCTCAACATCTATAGAAAAGGTTACAAATATGCTACACATTCAAGATTTGTCAAACATGAATAAAAAAGAATGTAGTGCTTACATTTAACGAAAAAGTTACAAAAGCACGACACATGATGCGGCTATCACCTAAAAGGCTACTTATAAAACTTATCCAAGCTCAAGTCCAGAAGGTTGGTAAAAATTCACACCACCATAAAATACAGTTAACCAACAAAACCCTGTGAAACATAGAAACAAAAGTACGCATTTGGAATTTTTTGAATAGGAGCTCCTACACATTCTTTTTGTTAGTTAACCACCTAAGCACTTCCAGCAATAGGACGAGGTAGTTTGAGCATCCACCATGGGCAACCCTTCCACGATCACTCCTACCAAGGGCACATCCTACGATATGTATATCAATAGAAGTATATATCAATACAAGTACTTGAAAGACGATGATAAAGTTACCATGGAGACAATTCATGTAAACAAATGAACTACATATATGTGGCACTCGAGGTATTAATCAAATTACAAACTCTTATGTAAGGTGGTTTCACAAGATTATTGTAAAAATAATATTTTAGATAGTTATCTTATAACTTTTGTAAGGGAATGGACCTGTTTTATACAAGTGACAAACGTCTTATAAGCGACCACTTATAGTCAAATTGGCTCATCTCACGCTGAAATAGCATGAGAAACGTCTTATAAGAGACCAGTTATAGTCAAATTGAATTGGCTCATCTCACATTGAAATAGCATGAGACAGACTCTTACGACACTTACCAGTCGCCACCAAAGTAAACCAATTGTTACAAAAGTGCAATAATAAACATAGCAGCAAGACAATTACACTGAGTAATACCATATTTTGCATCGAACTCGTCATCTATCCCTCTCCATCTCCCTTTGCTTCCCTTCCTATCTATCTGAACAAATTAATCTGAATTAAGATAGGTAGTCTCTTTAAAAGAAAACAAAATGAAGAAACACAAGAAGTACTAACAATTTATCTTTCAAAAGATTGAGGTAGAAAATAAAGAGAAACATAATAAAATAATTTGAGCAACTAAGAAGAGCAATAAAAAAAAATCGACAGAACAATCAAAATCTTAGCACAACCTGGAAACAAAACGACCATAATAAAACCATTGGGTAAACCGTCAATTCTCGCAAATGTCAAATTAAACCATTTTCAGAACATCAAATTTACCGTCATCTCAAACAAAATGACATGAAAAAGTTTTTATAATTTTTTAACGCTTGAATACTAATTGTGTAATGTTAATTAAAGGGGTTGATGACTTGATGATGATGAAGGATGGGAAAGAGGTTGTGGACTCTGGTCATTCCATAGTATGTATCGAACTCGCATCTTCACCTCTAACTTTAGGTTCTCCTAATCTACCACCTAATCGCCTAGGTCGGCAACCTGGATCAGTTCTCCAAGCACATACTCTCCCTCCCTCTTAATCTGATTAAAAAAAACACAGTTTTTCTCCCTCTCTTTTAATCTGGACAAAAACAAACAGAAAGTCTCTCAACCTTCCTTCCTCTCCCTCTCCCTCTCAAACTGTGCAAAACAAAACACTAACTATTATACCTCCCTCCCTTTCCGTTTCTCTCCTCTCCTTCTCCCTATCTCCCACCCTCTTCCCCTCCCATGGGCCCTTCACTAAACCTAATGCAAACCACACTTCGCAAAATCAACGAAGATTAGCATTATCTTTAAAGTAGATGCATCTTGATAAATAACTATGAGAGGTGTCCAAGATCAGCAACATGGCCTTCATCCCTTCATTGGAAAGTATAAATTTCAGAAATGGGAGATAATTAAAATGAATAAATTTTTCAATTTAATCAAAATAGAAGTACATCCAAAAACATCATAGTCCTGATCTTATAACCTGATCTTGCAGTTTGTGTCACTGTTTTCTCTAACATAGTCCTCCAGGAAAAAACATCATTCTACTACTAATTTTGTCTAAACCCATGAATAAGTCAGTCTGTCAGTCACTCTCCTACTGTGACAATTTTTTATATACAAAAATGTCACTTCATCGTATCAATTTTTCCCAGCAGAATAGAGCACTTGTTATGGTAGGTCTTATGTCTTTATTTCACTACGCAAGATCAGTTAAACTCAATTATTCGACCTATCACTTAACTTTAGAACATGGCATAAACCCAAAAACTACTATGTTATATTGAGCAGCTCTTAATTACCAGCAATCAACTCAAACAAAATCAAGAACAAGACCGTTTGAACAACCAATGAAAATATACAAATGCTAAGCCAAATATTGTTTTAGTCTTGGGTCCTAAAGACATATCCAGCATATATAAAAAGAGCTTTAGGTTACATGAACTATGTTATACTTTATTCTAAGAAAAATCTGGGAATTACCAACTTTTATTTTACATTTACTTTTGATCAATGTCTTTTATTTTGGATTTCAGTCACTTCTCCAATATTCAATCTGCTTTCCATTGCCTCTCCCTTCTTGTCTTCCCTCCCTCAATCCCTCTCCATCTGCCACCTATTCCTTCTTCTCTATTTCTCTCGACCCGAAAAAAAGAAGCATAAACACCCTCCCTCCCTTCGTCTAAGTGTTAATAGTATGCCTTCACTAAGATAATTAATTTCCTTTCAATTCCCCTTGCAATTTTCCACGATATGGCACCCATTCTACATTGACATTCAATTATCAGTTAGTTCGCTTTCTTATTGTTTTATTTAATTTCCAAGAACGAATACAAAGAAAAATATTGAATATAAAATCAAATTATTAGTATTTTCCTAAAGACAATGAAGTATCCATAATATACCTCCCCTGTCTTTCCTTCTAATTAAACCTCCATAATATACCTCCCCTGTCTATCCATAGTATCGGAGACTAACAACAAGTAGTAGACATCTCCAACCTCTCTTTCGAAAGATTTTAAAAGCTTGCGATGCTACATAAAAATTCAATTACTTATAAAGAGTAAAAAAGAAACACATGTAAAACAAAAACTGAACTCGGGTTTTATTTTCACCTTCTAAAAAAGCAATCCATTCCTCCCCCCCACCCCCTTCAACCCCTCCATTTGAATGAAACCAAGGGGCCTCCCTACCTCATTCCCTCCAAATCAGAAAAAAAAATCAAGTGCTTCTTAGCCCGGTGGTTGAGACTAAGATCATGTGATCGGTAGCGTGAAGGTTTATAGCCCGTCTCTTTTGTATTTGTGTTCTCCTTTGTGCCAACCCCATAAACATAATCTAAACCTCCTTTGTACCAACCCTCACTATGCTCAAAATATATTAAACCCATAAAAATGCTCTCCTCCTTCCACACACAAAGATATATCTGCAATCTCAAACCAGCTAATGCTCAGTATGTTGTCTCAATAGTGAATCCAAGACGGGAACACAAGTAGGGTGTAGTCCAACTTGTGAGATAGCCGAAGCAAGTATCAATGGTAGGCACACAAGTACACAACACATCCAAAGCAAAGATGCTCTCCCTCCTTTCCTCACACCCTCCTCCCATAGCCCTCTCCACACCTTCCCTTTCAATTCAAACAAAACAAAGCCGAAACTGGCTTTCCCTCTCCCTCCCTCTCAATCTCAACACAATAAAGTCGAGACCATATTTCCCTCACTTGGTTACTCTCTCCTCCCCTTCCTCTCCCCTAACTCCGCCCACCTATCTACCCGTCCTTCTCAATCTTAACAAAACCCAGTAGATACATTTTTCCTCCCTTCATCAAACACACAACCCCTATCCTCCCTCTATCCTCCCTCGGCCTGAATAATAATAAATCTGGACAACCTATCTCTCCCACTTCCTCCCTTGGCTCTAAATCTGAACAAAATCAAACTAAGGACGGTTGTTCCCTTCATTCCTCCCTGTCAATCTCAAGAAACCAAAACAAAGGCTACCTCGCCCTCGCTGCATTTGTAGCCATTTCCTCTTTCTGCCACCCTTTCTCCTACTTTCTATCTCCCCAACTCCGCCCAATCATTCATAGCTTCCATTTATCTCACTTTTTAAAAAACCACGCAATATGCACTCTCCCTGCCTTTCTCTCACCCTTCGCCCCTCTACTCCTCTTGCCACCCGGCCCCCTAACTCAATCTGAACATAATCAAGCAAAGTCATCATTTCCCTCCCCCCAATTCCCTTTTATTTAACCAAAAAAACATTACATTGATCATTCAAGTACTCAAGTTACCCGCACCCGCTATACAGCTAAGTACGTATCTATTTCCTCACCTTTATACTCCTAATATGCCAGTCAAAAAAATATATCACTCCATCACGAGAACTACGACTCTAGAATAAAATAAAGGGAATAATAGAACGAAAGATATCAAAAGCGTAAAGCAGCTGAAGTAAGCGAAAAACCAATAAGAGAGGCTGAAATAAGCAAAAAATAAGCAAAAAACCCGTGATAAAAGCAAGCTTTAAAACAAACGAATAATTGAGAATCTTATTCAAATGAATCACATGTAGGTAGACAAAAGTGAAAGACCTATAATTAATACCTAAGTTTATCATAAATTACTTCTTGTTTCTTGAGAAGTATCTGAAGGGGCAAGAGAGAATTATGGAAAGGAGAAAATGGGTGGAGGTAGGTAAAAGTGAGTGAACCAATCGGAGTTAGGATCATACCAGGAAAAAGAGTAGGTACGGTGAAGAAAAAAAAAAGGATCAGAAAACTTAGGAAAAAAAAAGAAATTAATCCACCAAGAAAGGTAAAACACAAAATGAGACAAACAAATAGAACGATCAGATTATCATACAACCACATTTTGAAACCCCAGACGGCAAAACCACAAAACAAAGGAGAAGCAATGAAACAAGTGAGACGAACAGAGCTGATGAATAAATTGATCAAAGCCTGGAAAACCAAATCATCGTAAACTACCCTAAACCCAAAAGATACAAACTTTTTCATAAAAACCTAACCTTTTGAACATATAGTCCTGCATAAATCACTCTGAAAAAATCTGGGGTAAGCAAAACAACATTAATCAGATAACTCAACAGTTTTCAATCTACAAATTCCCGGAATACATAGCGCTAAAACACTAAACACCAATTCAGGCAAAATCCCCAGGCTGAAGCTTACATAAGACCAATTTCCATTAAAGTTCGAGTATTTGTTCAGTCATATTATTTGAATTAAGCTCGACATGAACTGATGTCTTAATAACAAACCTTCTAATGAGGATTCACGAAATCGCCCTAGACGTAGCGTACTTAAAAATAATGCACACTAAAGTTCAAGTAACTATTTTAAAATCAGCACGAATTAATTTCTTTATTTTACCAATTTTTCCATTAAAGCTTAATATGAATTGATTTCTTTAATCTACATATTTCGCAATAGAATTAGGACAACAAGTAATGTTAACATAACAACCATAAAGATTAAAGACGAACCATGACGAGAATGTGGGCTCTACTCGAATAGAAGGATTGGCTTCGATCTCCTGAAGAGAACTGTCACAGCAACGCCTTTTCAGCAGCATAGTTTGAGCTAGATATGTCACTGCAAAAACGCAGGACCTTTCAGTAAGTCCGATAAAACGATAGTGGGAGGTGAACATAGAAAAGGTTAGCTCATTAACGGTACATTCTAAGTTATAAATTCACACTGAATATGAAAAGAGTGGTAACCACGGGAAATGGGTATTTGAAAAGAGGGAAACTGAATGATGCACCAACAATAAAATAATCCTAGAGCCTCCATAATGTAAATATCCAATATTCGATAATACCATATGGCACAACTCCTCGCATTTCACAATTACCATGTCAATGATAGTATATGCAAAAAGTAAGAAACCAACTTCCAACTTAGTGAACCAACTTACTCTAATCGCCATTCCCCCTACCCCAAACCGTATGACTTCATACTATTTTTATTGTCACTATAAAATTATTTGTGCAATTGGGCAAACCGTCGTGTGAGATGGAGTCCAAGCTCATCACCCCATGAGCCAGTTTAATAACTGAAACTTCGACTTTAATAAACAAACTTACATGCGTATTGTTGTCAGTTTAAACTTGAAAAACCTCATAATGTCAATACTTAATAAACCGGATTAAGCTCTAGGCATCAACATGACATTCATATTGTAAAAGGGAAACCCCCAAATATGACCAAAAAATGTGTACCTTTCATCAATAAAATGAACTCTCATCGAAGATCATTAGCAAAGAACAAAATAGCGAAATAAAGAAAGTTCAAACCGGTAAAAAAGTAAGTTCACTTAGACACTATCCAATGCTGCCTTAGTTACGGTAACCTGTATACAACCTCATAAAGTTACTCACATGATCACATCCCGTCATTCTCATACTTACAAATATAACAATAATTCTTAAGACCTGATAAAGCTTAGAATAGTAATTGCTTAAGCTCAACGAGCTTAACGATGTGCTAACTGATAGCAGGCAAAGTTTGCCTCAATTCCCAAAATATTCAGACCTACAACTGTAATTTTTTAAATAAACAAGACTAATGAACTCACTAATGAAATGGCGTCCTTTTGGCACTTGTTTACGCATATCATAATCAATCAAGCTCGCCTAGAGACATTCCAAGATATTAGCTGAAGACGACGTGCTCGTAGTTATATGTCTCTTTTAATTTATTAGGTGATTGCACATTTCATTTAAGCTCGGTAACCCGAATGGTACGATTCTCAGTATATAATTTTTGACAGCTGCTCGTATAGTCGTATTTGGGTCATATCTCTCTCGTCCGTAGTCCAAATGAGGCGATTCAAGTGGCTGCGGAAAGCTAAGGTCAAGAGCTACGACTTTTATTCTAAAGTCTCGGACAAATTCAGAATTTAAATAAGGAGTCTTTAAGCTGCTATGGGATTCAGCTGTTTGTAAATTGAAGTACTTCACTATATAAATAAATTCACGAGGAATCTAGCCCATTTCCAACACATTAACACATTGGCCCAACAAATGACGTAAATGTTCCTTGGCCAACTCAGGAAAATAAATAGTGAGCAATTAGGTGGAAAGATGATTTACAACACATTAACACATTGGCCCAACAAATGACGTAAATGTTCCTTGGCCAACTCAGGAAAATAAATAGTGAGCAATTAGGTGGAAAGATGAAAAATACAAGGAGAAAATTGAGGGCAATTTGTTTGATTAACTCCAGACCAAAAAGCACGGAGAAAGTGAACACACCAGATCAGTTTTGTAGAAGATGCAGATTGATCGGACAGTAACGGTCATCGACATGAATCCAATTAAAGACAGAATTAATCATGAAGATTCAAGGGCAATAAAACAATTAGCGTTAATTTACGTACATTAAAAATAACAAGTACAAAATCATATTCAGCAATTTACATATCAGAACCAAATAAATTAAAACCAAGGACTGCAACTTACAAAATCTGGGTAATCGACAAAACATCAACCTGACGGTGAGAATCATACGCGGAAGCATCATTATCATCATCATCAGCAGAGCAAACTTGGCTTTTAAAAAATAAAGGGGATCGGGAAAATAAGGAAAACCAAAGAAAATCATTTAACATGTTCTAATCAGATACGGAGGAAAAAGCTAGACGAAGAGCAATTTCTGAAAACCCTGATCTCACAAGCAAAACTAAAATAGAAATCATAAAAAAGATACCTTAAGATACTTGACCTTGCTATGCTTCTTCTTCAACACCATCGTTTCCTGTGCAAAATGTGAAAAATAATCGAAAACAGATTAATAGAAAATAAAAAGAAGAGAAACAGAAAGGACATTTCTCTATATGCCACAACACCATCTTTTACGCCAATCCTGAATTCTTGATTCTTGATGACTGATGATGTGTTGGCTTCAGAAGAAAACTGAGGATGTGGAGCAATTGACCAGATGAGTGTCGGAGAGGAAAAGAAGGAAAAAGTAGAACATGTGGAGAGGAAGTATGTAGAAAGATGAACACAGAAGGACACATGTGTGGGGTAAGAGGGACAGGGAAACAAGGAAAGGTTTGCTTTGCTTCAACTTGGCTACAACTGTAGGGAATGGTGCGGTGGGTCTAAGAGATGGTCAACTACTGTTCATAAGAAATCATTTACTAACTTCTTGCATTTAGAAGAGTTAAAGATATATTACATATGGGTATTGATTTTTGCAGTACACATTTTACTCAACTCAGTACACAATTTACAATTATACCCTATGTATTTTTCCTCCCATTTTCCCTCTCTAACTTCTTTCTAATATACTCTCTATAATAATAATAATTTCACATATCCATTCTCCCTTAATTTCATACCACATCGATTCCGATTCATGTTGTTGTTGGCGGCGTATTGTTTCGTCGGCCGAACGCCTGGCGGTGGGTTGTGGTTAGGGGTGATTGCATGTGGTAGATTGGGTCGTGGTGTATTGGTCGCGTGCATAGTGAACTTTGACGGCTGACCAGACCGTCGGCGTTTGGGGGTGGGTAGGTCAGGGTGGTGCGTGGTGGCAGGGTAGTTTTTATTGCTGTTGTGCGTGAATAAGTGGGTACACTTTACTAGTGCACTGCATTTGCTTCCTTTTTTTATTTTTTATTTATTTAATTTAATAATTAATTATTATGTAAGTTTTGCCTCCTGTCTTTCCTCTTCTGTCCGACAAAATGACGAGATTCCGGCGTTATCGTCGCCAGCGGCGAGTTACTGCCAAACCACCGCATTCTACAACAAATACCAATAATTAACTTGAAACAAACCCTAGTTTAAAAAATACAAAAGTAAAATGATGACTGAATTAATTAGATTGATAATAATTAACTATTGAATTAAAAACTTATTCTACTACGATGTTATAATCATTCCTAATTGAAACTTTGGAAAATATTGAAAGAGTTTAATAATTGAACAATAAAGAGAACGTAGAGGGAGAGAATTGAGTTTGAAGTTTTTTAATAAAGGGTAATAAATGGAAAGTTAGTTGTAAAATGTACTGAAATGAGTAAAATACGTACTGCGAAAATAAACTCCGATTATGTTAAATCAATTTAAAAGAATTATGCAATATTATATCTTTTGGAAACCTAGCTTGATTTATTTACCTTTGAATAGTTTCCAAATATTTTGTGCAAGTTAAATAATTATAAATTATAAATTTAATGTATATTCTATGTTACTAATTAATACCATAAGTGGGTCATGTTTATTTTAAGAAAAATCACCATATTTTGGTATTTTCTAAAATTATATTTCAACCAAAATTATACGGAGTATAATATTTACATTGAAATCCCTTGATCAGGTTGATGAGTCTATTTTATATATAGTTTAACTCCCTAGTTTAACTCGGTTTATTTGATTATTATACATTGTTTATTATATTTGTGAACTAATTACGTGTTCTAGGTGTATTGCTTGCGTTTGTTACATTTTGTAGGAATCTAAGCATTTAGAGGCTTTTTCCTAACACATTAGCAAGCATCAAAGCCCACCAAGCTAATGAAAGCAAGATGGACCATGGATGGATATATAGTATGGAGAATGACAAGTCCAAGCATGAAGATTTGTGAAATGGATTGATGAACAAATGAGAAACCGAAAATGAAGCCCAATGCAAAAAGTCCACAACTCAACATAGGGATACTCCTTTGGATGCTCATGGCATGCCAAGATTATGCAATTAACCGGAGAATTAAGGAGCTTAAAGGCATAGCATAGGATTCCTTAAGCATTAAATGGAGCAATTAAGCAATTGTAGCCGGGTTTGGGCTATGTGAATGCATACGTTTCAAGTCCCCCTCCCTATATAAAGGAGAGGGACCTCGACACTTAGGGGTATCTTTTTTAGCATCTTGTACATCATTCTACACTCTAAAAACACTCTTTTACATAATATCATTAGTCATTAGATTAGGTTTAGAATAGTTTAGTTTCCATTAGTTGTTACAAATAATTCATTTAAGTATTTCAATTTATATTACAAATTAATTTGCAAGTTATTTAGTTTTATTGTGTTCTTCAATTCCAAGTTTTATTTCCTTTGTTGAGGTAATTCTATTTCTTGTATTGTTTTTGACATTTCCTTTGTCATTTCCATTATTAGTTAGTTATCATGTTTACTTTATCATTTGTTATTAAATTAGTTATCATTATGCAATAGTAGTTACTTTGTCTAGGGAATTAGGGAAGGCATGCATAAATAATATTTGCAATTGTTGAAATGAGATGTTATGATATCAAATAATTGTTTCTATCACATGCTTGCATTGTATTTTTAGTCTTTGATTATTGATCACAATCCTTGATTAAATTTGTTAATTCTTTCTATAAGTCGAGAGGCACGGAATTGAATTAGACTAAGCGTGTGTTAGTAGATCGACCTAGCCAAAGGGAGAGTTCGTTAGGACCCGATCTATGGTTGACACTAATATCGAGAGGTGTGTGTCTTTAGCCTAAACAATTATCGTTATTATCAATTTCCTAGTTTGACTTGAGCATTTACATAATTTGCATGTGTGACCCGACCTCCCTAGACTCTTCCTTTATTATTATTGTTGTTTCATAAACCCAACCAAACCAATCGATAACCGACGATGATGGAATTCATCCCATAACAACTTGTATAGTAACTCCTGTCTCCTTGTGTTCGACCTCTATTACTACATTCATTTGTGTCTAGGGTATTTATCTTTGATTAGGTGTGCGATAGCCTATCACAGGTCTATCACACAACGCTATCGATTAAAAACTATATAATATAATTAATTTGTATAACTTTATTTAATTACATGGAAGTCTTTGGTTTCAGGATTTAATATATAGTATAGATAGATAGTTTTAGCCTAAAAGCTAAGAGGTTACCAAAAATATTGAAAGGGTCTTGATGTGTCCATTTTATATATAATTTAACTCCCTATTTTAGCTCGGTTTATTTGATTATTGCACTTCTATTAATGTGTTTATAGCTAATTCTGTGTTCTAGGTGTTTTCATTGCATTGTGTAGGAAATAAAGCACTCGGTAGCTTTGTCCCGTCAAATTAGCATTCATCCAAGTTCACGAGGCTAATAAGAGCAAGTCTTGATCATGCAAAGGTGTTCCGGAAAGCATAGGGGCGTTTCGGGAAGAAATTAGAAATCCCGTGGTTGGTTTGCAAGTAAAGAAATAAAGTCCAAGTAAAAGCCCAAGATAAGAGCTTGCATTGGATGCCAAATGACCCCTAGCATGCCTTAGACGGATTCATAAATATGGAAGCATTGGATTACGCATCACCATAAAGGAAGAAGTTAAGACAAAATTAAGACAAAAACCCGGATACCCACGGCCCCGATCGGGGCTGCCTTTCCCCGATCGGGGTTTGCTCCCCCTAAGTTCTTTACGTTATGCTCCTATTTTATTATAAATAGGAGCCTTAATCTGTCAATAGGGGAGAATCTTTTACATCATTCTACACTCTAAAAACACTCTTTTACATAATATTTTCAATCATTAGATTAAGTTTAGAATAGTTTAGTTTCCATTAGTTGTTACAAATAATTCCTTTAAGTATTTTAATTTATATTACAAGTTATTTGGTTCCATTGTGTTCTTCAATTCCAAGTTTTATTTCCTTTGTTGAGATAATTCTATTTCTTGTATTGCTTTTGTTATTCATTTATCGTTTCCTTTAACTAGTGAGTATGTTCATGTTTACTATATCATTTGTCATTAGATTAGTTTTCATTATGCAAGAGTAGTTCTCTAGTCTAGGTATTAAGGGAGCCATGCATAAATAAATAATTACAATTGTTGAAATGAGATGTTATGATATCAAATAGTTGTTTCTATCACATGCTTGCATTGTATTGTTAGTCTTTGATTCTTGATCACAATCTTTGATTAAATTTGTTAATTCGTTCTATAAGTCGAGAGGCACAGAATTGAATTAGACTAAGCATATGATAGTAGAGCGACCTAGCCAAAGCGAGAGTTCGTTAGGACTCGATATATGGTTGACTATAAGGCCGAGAGGTGGTTGTCTTTAAGCCTAAACAATTATCGTTATCTAAACATTTCTAGTTTGACATGATCAATTACATGTTTGCATGTGTGACTTATCCTTAACCTCCCTAGACTCTTTCTTTATTATTGTTTTAATCACCAAACCATAAACCATTTGTGACCGACCTTGATAGAATTCACTCCATAACAACTTGCTAGCAACTCCCGTCTCCTTATGTTCGACCCCTATTACTACATTCATTTGTATCTAGGATATTTATCTTTGATTAGGTGTGCGATAGCCTATCAGGTCTCACAAGTAGCAAAAGCAGGGATGAGCAAAAATATACGTTACGGTTTTATTATACGTAGATACTATACAATATATACGATTTTAATATCACAATTCAGATATCCGATATGAATTTTCGTATATACTATACTTATTATTTCCATCCAAACCAAACGTAACTTTGACATTTTTGTGGTCAAACTTCAAAACTTTGGCCAAAAATATTGTTAAAAATATGTAACTTTAAACGCCGAAACTTATATATATATATATATATATATATATATATATATATATATATATATATAGAGAGAGAGAGAAAGGATCAAGAGAGTCCATCCCAAAAGAGTGAGTCCATGAGTCCTCTTTGTGACCATTGGATGAGGGAGATGGATGGTTGAGATTGATACTCCTAAATGATCATTAATACCACTATCTCTCTACTTTCACTAATTAATCACTAATCTACCCTAATTCAATATATAAGCCTTCCCTTCCAATTCTTTCTCTCTCATCTCACACAATATTCATTTTCTCTTCTCTCTAAAACCCAAACAAATCAAAAATTCCAAATAAATCACCCACCTCCTATCCTCACACATCAAACCAACCACCACCCAGTCACCATCTCCCAACCACCCGACAACCTCCTCTCCACGACCCCCAACAACCACATCTCATTTCCTCACCCACCACCGCCTCCCTGTACGACCCTGCTCACCACCACCTCCCTGCCTCCCTCCACACAACCCAAAAAAAGAAAACCTAGATCTAAAACTAACCCCAAAAAAACGAGATCTCACTCCCCCTTGGGCCGACAGCCGACACCTCCCTACCTCACCTCCCTGCCTCGCCTCGCCTCGCCTCCACTCTCCTCCGACTCTCCCTCTAATCCGTCATCTCCTCCGTCTCCGCCTCCATCACGTCGCCTCCTCTCCTCCTTTATTTAGGTGCGTGGTGGTGGTTGTTGGTGTGTGGTCAGTCAACCACAACCACCGAGGCCCCTCCTGACGCTGCCTCTTTCTCCTCCTTTATTTTTTTCCAGATCTGAATTTTCAGGGTGGTGTTGTTGCTGTCGGTTGTTGTTGTTGCTGTCAGTTGTTATTGTTGTTGCTGTCGGTTGTTGTTGCTGTCGGGAAAGGCGTCGGGAAAGGGTGGGGTCAAGGTCGTTGTCGGGAAAGGGTGGTGTCAAGGGTGGTTGTTGTTGTTGCTGTCAGTTGTTATTGTTGTTGCTGTCGGTTGTTGTTGCTGTCGGGAAAGGCGTCGGGAAATGGTGGGGCTGGTGGCGTCGGGGTGAGGGTGGGGTCAAGGTGGTGGTGGTTGTTCTTGTGTTGTTGTTGTTGTGTTGTTTAAATTTCTTAATTTTTCTTTTTTATTTTTATTTTGATTCTATGTTTTTATTTTTTAGATCTCGTTATTATTTTTCAAATTTTATGTTTGTTATTTTTTCAGATCTAAAAAACTGCTAGTTTTTTTTGTTAGTGCTGAAGTTTCACATATAATCGCTGAAGTTACACTTTTAGTAACTGAAGTTATCCATATAATTATGACTGAAGTTACAAAGTTTTTTTTGCTGAAGTTTCACATATAATGACTGAAGTTACACTTTTAGTAACTGAAGTTACCCATATAATGACTGAAGTTACACAATTTTTTTGCTGAAGTTTCACATATAATGACTGAAGTTTCACTTTTAGTAACTGAAGTTACGTATAATATGACTGAAGTTACACTTTTTCTTTTTCAGTTTTGTTTAAATATTTGTTTTGTTTATTTTTCTGTTTTTCTTTGTTTTTTTTAGATCTGAAAAAGTGGGTCAAACTTTAATGACGTCTATTAAAATATCACATATTATCCATTAAAGTCACACATATTGTATATTAAAGTAACACAAATTCTCTTTTAAAGTTACACATATTGTATATTAAAGTAACACAAATTTCTCTATTAAAGTTACACGCCTTATTTATTAAAGTCACATATATCAAAGTAACACATATTATTTATTAAAATAACACAAAATGACCTTAAAGTTACACTTGTTGATATTATTAAAGTAACACACATTATTTTGTGATTAGTGGTATGGTTTCATTGAAGTTTCACATATAATGACTGAAGTTTCACATATAATGACTGAAGTTACACTTTTAGTGACTGAACTTACACTTTTAGTGACTGAAGTTCTACTTTTAGTAACTGAAGTTACCCATATAATGACTGAAGTTACACAGTTTTTTTTGTTGAAGTTACACCTTTTTTTTATATGTTTTATGTTTTTTTTTTAATTTATGTTTTTATTTATTTATTTTAGATTTCATTTTTTATTTTTTTTTATTATGTTTTTATTTCTAAATCTAAAGTTACACTATTTTAGACTAAAGTTACACAATTAAGAGTTATAATATTGAAGTTACATGGGTTTGGACTGAAGTTACATAGATTTGGACTGAAGTTACATAGATTTGGACTGAAATTAGAGTAGTTTGGACTGAAGTCACACTAGAAAAGACTAATGCATAAAGTTACACTATAAATGACTAAAGTTACACAAATAATAATTGAAGTTTCACTAATAAGGAAAAATGTTACACTCATAAAAATGCTATAATTTAATCGTATTTTGGGTTAAAGTTACAAAAATTCAAATTTATATAGTAAAAATCATATTTTAGCTTGAAATTACACAAATAATGTTTGAAGTTTCACTCGTAATGACTAAAGTTACACTCATAAAAATGTTAAAATCACTTAAATTTGTCTTAAAGTTATATAAATTAAATTTATATATTCGAAATCAAATTTTAGTTTGAAGTTACGAAAATAATGGTTGAAGTAACACTCGTAATGACTGAAGTTACACTCCAAAAAAGGCTAAAATCATATAAACTTGTCTTAAAGTTTCATAAATTCAAGTTTCTATAGTCGAAATCACATTTTTGTTTGAAGTTACATAAATAACGGTTGAAGTGACACTCGTAATGACTGAAGTTACACTCATAAAAAGTCTAAAATCACATAAACTTGTCTTGAAGTTTCATAAATTCAAATTTATATAGTCGAAATCACATTTTAGTTTGAAGTTTCAAAAATATGTGCTGAAGTTACACTCACAAATCTCAGAAATTCAAAAGTGCTCAAAAGTGATTAACTAAAGGCTAGAGAGAGAAAGTTAATTAATTAGTGCATAGGTAATTGATTAGTGTTAAGTGTGTTTTTGTCTCTACAATCTCATCCATCCATCTCCCTCATCCAATGGCTAAGATGAGGACTCATGGACTCAACAAAAATGGTGGACTCATAAGAACCTATCTATCTATATATATATATATATATATATATATATATATATATATATATATATATATATATATAGAGAGAGAGAGAGGGAGAGAGAGAGAGAGAGATAGTTTCTTATGAGTCCACCAAATTTTGTGAGTCCATGAGTCTTCATCTTGGCCATTGGATGAGGGAGATGAATGGATGAGATTGTAGAGACAAAAGCACACTTAACACTAATCAATTACCTATGCACTAATTAATTAACTTTCTCTCTCTAGCCTTTAGTTAATCACTTTTGAGCACTTTTGAATTTCTGAGATTTGTGAGTGTAACTCCAGCCCATATTTGTGAAACTTCAAACTAAAATGTGATTTCGACTATATAAATTTGAATTTATGAAACTTCAAGACAAATTTATGTCATTTTAGACTTTTTATGAGTGTAACTTCAGTCATTATGAGTGTAACTTCAACCGTTATTTATGAAACTTCAAACTAAAATGTGATTTCGACTATATAAATTTGAATTTATGAAACTTCAAGACAAATTTATGTGATTTTAGCCTTTTTAGGAGTGTAACTTCAGTCACTACGAGTGTTACTTCAACCATTATTTTTGTAACTTCAAACTAAAATTTGATTTCGACTACATAAATTTGAATTTATGAAATTTCAAGACAAGTTTATGTGATTTTAGCCTTTTTATGAGTGTAACTTCAGTCACTACGAGTGTAATTTCAACCATTATTTGTGTAACTTCAAGCTAAAATGTGATTTCGACTATATGAATTTGAATTTATGTAACTTTAAGACAATTTTATGTGATTTTAGCCTTTTCTGATTGTAACTTCAACCATTATTTGTGTAACTTCCAGCCTTATATGTGTAACTTTAACCAAAAATACAATTAAATTTTAGCATTTTTATGAGTGTAACATTTTACTTTATTAGTGAAACTTCAATTATTATTTGTGTAACTTTAGTCATTTATAGTGTAATTTTATGCATTAGTCTTTTCTAGTGTGACTTCAGTCCAAACTAGTCAAATTTCAGTCCAAATCTCTGTAACTTCAGTCCAAACCTATGTAACTTCAGTCCAAACCTATGTAACTTCAGTTATATAATTTTAGTCTAAAATAATGTAACTTTAGATATAGAAATATAAACACCATAAAAAAAATAAAAAAACGAAATCTAAAATAAAAAAATAAAAACATAACAAATTCAAAAAAAAGCATAAAACATATAAAAAAATGTATAACTTCAACAAAAAAAACTGTGTAACTTCAGTCATTATATGGCTAACTTCAGTCATTATATGGGTAACTTCAGATACTAAAAGTGTAACTTCAGTCATTATATAACTTTAAGGTCATTTTGTGTTACTTTAATAAATAATATGTGTTACTTTGATATATGTGACTTTAATAAATAAGACATTTAACTTTAATAGAGAATTTGTGTTACTTTAATATACAATATGTGTAACTTTAATAGAGATTTTGTGTTACTTTAATATATAATATGTGTTACTTTAATATACAATATGTGTGACTTTAATATACAATATGTGTTACTTTAATAAATAATATGTGATATTTTAATAGACGTGATTAAAGTTTGACCCACCTTTTCAGATCTAAAAAACAAAGAAAAACAGAAAAATAAACAAAACAAATATTTAAGCAAAACTGAAGAAGAAAAAGAAAAGGAAAAAGAAAAAAAAGAGAAATGAGAACACCACCAAAAGCATACCATTTTTCAGATTTGAAAAAAGAAAAAAAAGAAAAGAAAAGGATGATGGTACAAATCTGAAAAAAGAAAAAAAAAAAAAAAAGATATGTGTTACTTTAGTATACGATATGTGTTACTTTAGTAGACAATATGTGTTACTTTAGTAGACGTACATTTGACGCCTATTTATTAGATCAAAAAAATGAAAAAAAAAAAACTAAACAAAACACAACACAACACAACACAACACAAAGCCTCTTTATTAGATCTAAAAAAATGAAAAAAAAAAAAAAACTAAACAAAACATAACAACACAAATCAGAAAAATGAAAAGGGAGGATGGTGGTGAAAGAAGAGAGGAGGGCCGTGGTGGCCGTGGTTGACAGAGGTCGGTTGTGGCCGGAGGTTGGTTGTTGTGAGGAGGTCGTATGGCTGTGGTCGGTCGGAAAAAAGGGTGGAGGGTGGTGAAAGAAGGGGTGATATGGTCGTTTTTTGTTTTTTTTTTTTTCAGATCTAGTTGTTAGTGGTGGTTGTTGGTGGTGGTGGTTTGGTGTGAAAGGAAGGGAGAGGCGTGGGAGGTCGGAAATGATAAGGGTCCGAGGTGGCAAGGGGCGGTGACAGGTGGCGGGCTACATGGCAGGAGTCCGTTGGTGGTGGAGGTGGGGCGGCGGCGTCGGTGGCAGGTATGGGTGTGGGTTGGTGCGGGTGAGGGGAGCAGGTGGTGGTGGTTCTCGGATGTGGTGGCGGTCGGTGGTTCCCGTGAAGAAGGTGAGGGAAGGTGGGGGAAGGTGAGGGAAGGTGGGGGAGTGAGTTTAGAGAGAAGGGAGTGGTTGGGTTGAATGAAGGGAATATTATTTTGGGATTTTGGGATTTTGAATTTATTAGGGTTTTAGAGAGAGATGAGAGGATAGATATTGTGTGAGATGAGAGAGAAGTAGTTGGGTGGAAAAGCTTATATAGTGAATTAGTATAGATTAGTGATTAATTAGTGAAAAGTAGAGAGATAGTGGTATTAATGACCATTTAGGAGTATCAATCTCAACCATCCATCTCCCTCATCCAATGGTCACAAAGAGGACTCATGGACTCACTCTTTTGGGATGAACTCTCTTGATCCTTTCTCTCTCTCTCTCTATATATATATATATATATATATATAGACTTGTTATGAAAAAGTCTTTTCATAAAATTTTATTTTTTGTACGAAAAAATCACGTATAAATGGAGAAAGCCTCGAAGACCACTCAAAATGCAATGTTAACTCTGGTTTGGCTGAGAGGGAGTATATAAAAATCGCATCGGATAATACATTGACCAAATTTGAAACTAGATATATGGTTTATGAGGCGGTGGTTACATTTTTTTTTAAAAGGAAATATTATTGAAAGAACATATAATCACAAAACATCAAATATGTTGGTAACTAAGCCTTATTACTCTCATATTCTCTAGGGGTTTTACTCTTTATACTTTTTTATACATTTAGCTTGTAAGTTATTAAAAAGACATATAGAATCGCAAATAATAAGGGTTGATTTTTCACGCACACAATTTACTCTTTCACATACGCTCTTACAATTTTACTTGTATCAGTTTCTTTTATCTCCCGGCCCTCACCCTAAACCAATTATCCTCCTCTTCCTTCTCAACCCACTGGCCTAACCTCCTTGCCCCGGCCTACCCTTGAACGCCACGAACTCGCACCACCCAACTCAGCGACGGTACAAGAAGTTTCTTCTTGATATAATGCATGTGAAAAAAAATCATCTTTGCTAAATCAGAAACAAAGTTTAGGATTTTTTATGTGTTTGCTTGGATGTGTCACTACATTTAGGATTTTTTCTTCTTTGCTGAAAGAATGCGTAAGACAAACACATTAGCCAATGTGTCTTCATGTTAATTAATTCAAAACTAAACCATGCAAATGATGCAACAAGTAGATTAATATATGTTGCCTAAAAATATATTGGTAAATTTCCCCGTTTGTTCAAACTGGCCATACTGAATCCCCTTGTGCTTGACAGTGGATGGTAGAAGGTTATGATTGCTTGGACGATGCTGGGATCGATGACTATTAGACGAGATAACTATCACTGGAGTCACTGGAGTTGATTTCATAAGACGGGTGATGCTGAGTGTGTGTGAACCGGAATTCATGAGAAACGAGATGGAATGTTGTTGGATTATACATGGTAAATGTGTCTATTTTGAAGAGAGAAAAGTATACAGGGTGTACTTGTATGAAACTTTGTATGTACGGTCCAAGTTATTGAACAGTTACCCTCTCTCGTAAATGTTAAAGGTGTGAGGAGCTTTTTAGGCCACGCTAGATTTTATTGCCGCTTCATTAAATATTTTTCTATGATTATTACGCACCTCACCGAGCTCCTTTTAATCAAAAGTACAAAGCTAATTGACTTAGAATGATTAAAGATATAAAACTCATCCCTAATCATTCTTTTGAAATGACTCTTGCGACCCATTAGAGTCAGACATCCGAAAACCAATAGATTTGAGTAAGGGGTGAAGGTATGTGATGGAAAGCTCATTAATTGAACACTCATCCCCGCCTGCACTAATGGTGGCCTCTACTAGGCAAGTAATCGTTTTCAAATGGAGGCGTAGCTACTACGATAATGATATGCAAACATCGTTTTACATAATATATAATCCTAAGCATGTGAATTTGTTGCTAAGTCGTTTAATGCTTAAGCTAATTTGTCAAAGTTGTTTTAACATGTGAATTGTTCATTTCGAATAGGCATGGAAAAACATGTAATTAAATAAGGGAGGGAAAACGAGCATAAAACGTGGCTTAGAGGGGAGGGGAGGGGAGCCGTTTAGGGGAGCAATAACTACAACTCGTGCATCTCACCACAAACCGACTAAAAAAAATAAGAAATATACAACTCGATCTATATACATTGATTTTAAACAATGACTACGAATTTGTCGACGCATAAGGATCATTCTTAGAACGCAATATGCAATAGACTAACAAGAGTATAAAAACGTGCCATGAGGAATATCAAGGTCACATGATTCGAATTGATCGCATACTTTCCTCGTGCGGTTTCTCCTTATTTTAAATAAACTAAATATTAGTTCGCGAATGAAAGCATATACTAATACTCCCTCCAATTTTTCATCTTCTTCCCTCTTTCCATATTGGGCCAATTGTGGTGATGTTCCCTCTTTCCTTATTTGTGAGTAGTTGTGTGGTCCAAATTTAATTGAATGTGGGGTAGTGTGTTTTGTGTTGTCCAAATTAATTTCCTTAATCCTTGTGTCCAAAAGAAAGGGGAAGAACATGGTAAATTGGAGGGAGTATAAATTGGGCCATAATGTTTTAACACTATGCAATTTTTACTACGTTAATATATGCAATAAAACTCGATTACTTAGCTAATTAAAACAAGAATATTATAAAATCAATTTTAACAATAAAAATGACCCATATTAAAAAAAAACCGACTCAACAAAAATAGGACAAAACACCATAACAAAGTAAATAGAAGAAAAAAAATGGCGAAATAAAACAATAAAAACGAAACAAAATAAAAAGTAGGTTAGTCAACTTAAAAATGATAATTTGATTAATTAAAGTCATATGCAAAAGCTAAGTTATACTCCCTCCAATTTTTCATCTTCTTCCCTCTTTCCATATTGGGCCAATTGTGGTGATGTTCCCTCTTTCCTTATTTGTGAGTAGTTGTGTGGTCCAAATTTAATTGAATGTGGGGTAGTGTGTTTTGTGTTGTCCAAATTAATTTCCTTAATCCTTGTGTCCAAAAGAAAGGGGAAGAACATGGTAAATTGGAGGGAGTATAAATTGGGCCATAATGTTTTAACACTATGCAATTTTTACTACGTTAATATATGCAATAAAACTCGATTACTTAGCTAATTAAAACAAGAATATTATAAAATCAATTTTAACAATAAAAATGACCCATATTAAAAAAAAACCGACTCAACAAAAATAGGACAAAACACCATAACAAAGTAAATAGAAGAAAAAAAATGGCGAAATAAAACAATAAAAACGAAACAAAATAAAAAGTAGGTTAGTCAACTTAAAAATGATAATTTGATTAATTAAAGTCATATGCAAAAGTTAGTAAATTAGATTCAACTTATGTGATTAAGTTAAGCCCACGTCATAACGAATTATACAATAACTGTAACTAGCAAGATATGATTAGCTGTACAATTTTGAAATATAAAGAAATAAAATAAAATAAAATAAAGTTTGAAAAAAGTCGTGCAAAGCACGATTTGAAGTTAATTACAAAAAATAAACTATTTTACTTGCGTCATCAAGTGCAAATAGGATAGGTGCTAGACACGCACATCCTAAATAACGATAGAAGGTGATGACAAAGATGAGTTCATTGATATACAATGGAGATAAATTTTATTTACATGTTAGGTTATTTAATCCTATATGTCTAATGAATTAAATTAGTTAAACTCATTAGCATGAGATTGTTCAAGTCATCTATGTTTAAAGAGAGAACTAGTTTTGTTGACCGTGAAAATCACGGGTCCGTTTTTATCTAGCTTAACAACTTCCTTTTTACGTGCATAAGGTCAATATTTCCCTAAAAAATGGTCGTACTAAATCTATAACATTCGTAGTAATATTATAATATGAACGCTCAAGACCTATTCTCAACACACCCCTACTCAACTTACCTTTTTATATTATTCAATAAATATATGTTATACTCTTGAAACGACAAATAAAGCGGAAGTAGTGATTGATAGAGTTAGTCATCATCCTAACTAGATTTCATGCCCGTGCGATGCACGGGTCTACGTTAATGTCATTTTTCGTAATTTTTCTATAACAGTTAACTTATAAAAATAAACTTTTGAAGTTTTAAGATTATAATAAAATATACTCTGTAATTTTTTAAAAAATAATATTGATATATTGATTCAACTTATTCTATTTTAAACATATGTTACCAACCTTATCGGGACTCAAATTATATTTGATCTATATTATGACTCGAAAAATGATTCAAATTATCTAAGAATTAAGCTCTTTAAGACAATGTTTAAGAAACTCAAAAGATTTTGGGTTGATCACCTCACCTTATGCTAATTGTTCGATATGGAGCAATTCTACTATTTATAGTTATTAGTATTATTCGCCACACATATATTGTTTTTCAATGTGAGATATATAACATACTAAGAATTACACAAAGTATATGCAAATAATATGAAATTCTATACTGTAATGATAGCATTTTTTTTACCACGAATCTAATTATAGTATTTTCATAACTAATACAAAATTTTAAGAGCTCTCTAAAACAATACTCCCTCCGTCTTAATCATTTGTTTGCCTTTGATTAAAATACTCCTAAAAAAAGGCAAACAAATAAATGACCGGGACGAATGAAGTATTTGAGAGACTTAAATGACTTTGGGTTCATCTCTAAGTTTCAAGGACGACTGTTATTTATAATCGTGTGATCATCCCAAGCCCAGCTTATGATATTTCTCCGATGTGGGACAATTCTTCTATTTATATATAGTATATTCACCACACTTACATTACTTTTCAATGTGAGACAAATAACAAATTTGATAGTTACCATTAAAATTATTATATATGATACTTTCCTAAATTAATTTTGATGATGTAAATTTCATTAAGGTAGAAATAATAATACAAACTTTTAAAATCTCTGAAAGATAATACTTGAAAGATTCAAAAGATTTTGGGTGAATATCTAAGTTGAAAGATGACTCATTTTCACTATAGTTTTTGTGAATTGAATATAAAAAAATTTATATACAAATTATAAACACCACTTGAATATAATATTAGAAATGTATATTGAGATAAATAAAATATTTTTCACTCTATTTTTTAATGATATTTTCCTAAATTAATTTTTGATGATATAAGTTTCACTAATGTGGATACAAATTTTTAAGAGGTTTCTAAGATAATATTTAAGAGACTCAAAAGATTATGGGTTGATATCTAAGTTCCAAGGATGAATCTTATTTATAATTATAGGATCACCCTAGCTTATGATATTTTTCTGATATGGGACAATATACTATTTATACGTAATATATTTACCACACTTGTATTATATATCAATGTGGGACAAATAACTTATTAAGGTAGTACACCATCAAAATATATAGGATATTTTCCTAAATTTTCTAAATTAAGTTTGATTATGTAAATTTTACTATTGTGGAATTAATAATACAAAGTTTTAAAGGTTCATTAAACCAATACTTAAGAGACTAAATGACTCCTATATATAATCATGATTAGTATATATATTTTCTACATTATTTTTCAATGTGAGACTAATAACACATTAAATAGTTTATCATCAAAATTATTATTTATGATAATTTTCTAAATTAACTTTTAATAATGTAAATTTAACTATTGTGACTATTATAATTTCATTTTGTTAAGAGCTCTCCAAAACAATAATTAAGAGACTTAAAAAATTGTAGGTTTATACCTAAGTTCAAGGATGACTCATATTTATAATCATAGGATCACCCTATTTTATAATAATTTTTCAATGTGGGACAATTTCCAATTTATAAGTAATATATTCACACCACATACATTATTTTTCAATGTGGGACTAATAACAAACTAAGTATTACACCATCTTTTTTCATATAATATTTATTTCTTAACTGTTACTAAATTGTTATATTAATATTAGAATAATAAAAAAATATTTTAAATGTCATTTATTAAATTTTTAAAGTCATTTATTAACATAACAATATAAAAAAAATAGTTTAAAAGCTCGTGCGATGATCATATTTATGATCACTCCACTTTATGATAATTTTTTAATGTGGTACAAATTTTGATATTTATACGTAGTATAAATTCACAAGTCACGATACCTACATTGTTTTTTTCAATGTGGAACAAATAACATATTAAATAGTTTACCATCAAAATTATTATTTATGATACTTTTCTAAATTAATTTTTAATGATGTAAATTTCACTATAGTGAAAATTATAATACAAATTTTAAGAGTTTTGTAAGACAATATGTAAGAGGCTCAAAAAATTTTGGGTTGAAACTTTAGTTTCAAATATGATTCCTATTTGTAATCATAAGATCACCCACCTTATGATGATTTTCTGATGTGAGACAATTCTACTATGTATAGGTGATATATTAACCACAACTACATTATTTTTCAATGTATGACAAATAATATACTAAAAATTACACCAAATATGTTCAAATTATATGAGTTTCTATACTTTTCAGGGTTTTTTTCAACACGAATCTAATTATATTATCTTCATAATTTTTTTTACAATACTTCAATTGTTTTAATAATACCTTTTAGAATTAATTTTTGATGATGTAAATTTAACAATTGTGAAGATAATAATAGACAAACTTTTAAGAGATCTCTAAGACAATACTTAAGAGATTTAAAAGATTTTAATTTGTTATATAAGGTCCAAGAATGATTCCTATATTTAATCATAGGATCACTCACCTTATGTTAGTTTTATGATGTGGGACAATTTTACTATTTATACATAGTATATTCATCACATCTACAAACTTTTAAAGGATCTCTAAGACAATATTTAAGAGATTCAAAATTTTTGGGTTGATACATAAGGTTTAAGGATGACTCCTATTTATAATCATAAGATTACCCACTTTATTATTTTTCCAATGTGGGAAAATTCTATTATTTATATGTAATATTTTTAGCACATCTACATTATTTTCCAATGTGGGACAAATAATAGTTATGAATTTAACTTTTATTTAAAGAGTTTCTAAAAAGTTGAAAAGTTGATAATATTATTAGAAAAATAATTAATTTAAAAAATATAATCAAAATTTAAGAGTTTAACCATAACTTGGAAAGTATATGTATGAATATAATATTGAAAAGTTGATAATATTAAAATTCAATCTTTATATAATATAATATATTTTATTTAATATTTAATTAGCCTAATAAAATTATGTGTAAGGTAGTTTTATCAATAAAAAATAAAATAGTGTTTTGAAATAGTTGGAGACTCTCTCGTTGCCTGAAAAAAGCCTCTTTTATATATATATACTAGATTTCATGCCCGTGCGATGCACGGGTCTACATTAATGTCATGTTATTAAGTTTTCTACAACAATTAACTTATAAAAATACATTTTTGAAGTTTGATGTTTTAACTTTTTACGGATTAACTCTTAAGTGCGTTGAAATTACTTTTAACAATATAATACTGACATGAATTAAATTTTCATTTGATTAGTTATTTTATATCTTAATAAAATAATCAAACAATAAAAGAATAAAAGAATCAAATTTTATCACACACGTTAAATTTGTTTTTGATTCGACTATTTATGGAAATAATAAAATTAATCAGCCTACTTTCACTCTCGTTTAACCTTCTCACTCAATTTGCCTTGAGATCACTATGATAAAATATAATATTTAAGAAAACAATATTGATCAATTGATTTAACTTCTATTTTAACCATATTTTACCAAACTTGCAATGACTCAAAATATGCTTGATCTATATTATGGCCCGAAAAATATTAACAATACCCGTCCGTTCAAATCATTTAATAGGTTTAAATATGTTTTGATTGATAAATGATCTAGAGAACTAAAAATTAAGCTTTGTAGAATAATTCAAATTACTACGGAGTATATTACTAAATATTCCATTCTTATTTGTGTCTAGAAGATAATAAAATGACTTTAATATCAATAACAACCTTTTTTTGTAACATGTGTGTTTGGGCTCACTCATAACACTGTCGATACAAAAAAAAGTTACGTATCAATAATATATTTACGTAAAAGATAAAGTTGGATAGGTAAAATAAAGTATATTATTGATCATATTTTTAACATTATCCATGAATCATGATCATTGATTAAATGAAAAAAAGTATATAATTGCATGGCTGTTAAGAACTAAATTGGTCGGTTAGATAATTGTACATAAGTTAAATAACTCAACAATATAATTAAGACCCACTAACTTACCCAACTGATTCATCTTTTGTTTCCTTCATACCTCAAGGATTATATTAGTTATTTCAGACTCGTATTTTAGTAAGGGGTAGGATTTTTAATTATAACAACCCTATAATTTTCTTTCGTCTTTATATTTCCCGTTAGTAACACAATATAGATGAATCGACAACAACCAACATGTGAAGAGTAGACTGAATTTAACTTGAGCAAATTGAATATGTACTTCCAACAAACTAATGCAAACTTAAATCCAATGCAAGTTAGTTGAGATGTATTGAAATTCCATAGAAAATAAAGCTATCTACATACATTTGTACACAATAAATTAAAAAATGAAACATTTATGCTACTCTATGTTAAAAATCAAAAGCGACCTTACCGAATAATTTATTGATCGTTGTATCTTCATCAGAATCATACAGAGTAATATATGTTAACCTACACATAAAATAGATAAGACTTATCAGAAAATCATTAGTGAATAATTTGATTCAAAGCAAAAACAACGTATTTAACAACGTATTTGTAGACTAATACTACAATAAGATTTAAACACAATATAAACCACAAGATTCAAATAAAAAAACACAACAAAAGAAAGAAACATAAATAAAAACAATATAACGTGAAGTTGTGATTATTAATTTTTGAATGAAAATACATGTATATATATATATATATATATATATAAACATATTAACGTAATAGTGTTTGTTTAGGTTTCTGTACATTAATTTTTATCCAATCTAACTTTCATGGTAGAATTTTATAATCTTCAGATTTAATTATATTATTAGGTGTTGTAGTGCATCACCATTTTTGTGAGAACATGGAAATATGGAATAGTTGTATATCACATTCCGTATTTTATAGGTTGTAGGATACATCCAATTTTTTATATGCTAATTTTGCATACAATGGAAATACATGAATATATTTATATGAGTAGTTTGTATAATTTGGAATGCTGAAGTGTTTTCGAAAAGTTGGAGACTCTGTAATCGCTCGAAAAAAGCTTCCTTTAATAATATAGATAGATATTGATTGTTTTAATAATGATTAATATTACTCCCGATAAGGGAACTATAAAAGTGGAGAAGCCAAAAACAAAAAGCAAAGCGGTAATGGTGGAATTCTATGGTTGACACTTTGTGTTCTAAACCAATCAAACAACTTTCTTTCTTCAATACAAACTACTCAGTTTCTGACTTGTTGACACTTCTTCTTATGAAGTTACACTCACTTTCACCACACTATTTTGCCATATATGTCCTACCTTATTCTTTATAAATCGGCAATAAAAATTTGCCTTTTTTATGGTTGAATGCTCCTTTTGGTAAAGAAAATACAAATTTTTATTTCAAATGGACTATTTTCGTCTGAAAAATAAGACGGGATTATGTTGTCACTTTTTGTTAAAATGTAACCACGGCTTATGATAATTTATTTCAATAGCGGTCACATCTAGCTGTAAAATGGTTACAAAATTTCGTCTTATTGCTTCATACCAAATGGTCCGTTTGAAGTAAGACTAACTGAAAAAAAAATTATTGTTGTTAAAGAGCAAGTTATTGTTAAAAAAACATATCAAGGCTCGCTAAAGTTTAGTTTTGGTAGAGTTCGTCATATATAAATGAAAAAAATACGGAGTACATAGTTTATTTGAAATACACATTAAAATGTGAAAAATAGTTCAAATTCCAAATTTAGAAAAGTTTTAACATATGGAATTATTTACAACTTTAAAGGGTCCTATGTGCTAAACAAAATATTACATAGTACTCTATATTATAGACGTTGATATACGTCTGTATAGATCATTTAAAAGCGAAATATTCTTGAAATATGATTACATTATTCTCCATAACGTTAATATGATGAATGCTCAAAACAAATTAACAATGGACTCTATTTTCTGGGGCCCGTCAAATACTACTCAAATAAGATACAAAAGCAAGTACAATTTATGGGATAGGAGATTCAAACTTATTACTTATTGTCACCTTTGTCTTAATCACTAGATTAAAATAAACCCTATTTGTAAGACAAGACAACCCGCATGGCATGTCTTGTGACTTACCGCAATTTTTTTAGGTTTTGGCCCAATTGTAACAGTTATTTTTACATAGTTGTTTAAAATTTCTCCATAAAAATAGAAGATAAGTAAACAAATGAACGAGACGTAAAATGTGGTAATTTTCTTATATACTCGTATTATTATGTTCTATACCATGAGCACTTAGATTAACTGGCAAGAGGTTGTTCTAACTTAATCAGATGTCTCGTGTTCGAGCCTTGTGAATACAATAATGTTAAAACTCATGAGGGAAATCTTTACCGCCCAACTGGTCCTACCCGGCTCTATGTAAGTAGGTGTGAATGGTTCATCAAAACTATTAAAGTAATCCGTACAAATTAAGGAAAATAATCAAGAGTAAGGACAATTTTAAGGCCAAGGCGGCTTATAATCTTTCTAATTTCTTCCATGATCATAAAATGATAAATAATACTTACATAAAACAAAAAAAAACTAAAGATAAGTAAAATAGAAAGATTAATTGACAAGACATACAAACTAATTGTTGAACAAGAAAATAAAAAGAGTAGAAAATAGTGGTTTGAGAGTGACAAAGGCTTATTACTAGTATAAGCTCCCCATATGGCGCACTATTTGTCCAAAGTTGAGGCTCGATTTTCTATGGATGTAATACAAACACTATAACTCAATTTTTCAATGGGCAGCCCACATTTACATTTTTTTTAATGTATATATATAATTATTTTATATCTTAATCGTGCTTGACTTAAATTTGTAGAAGTGTAGCCGTCTCTTATAATTTTGTTTTACATAACGGCAAGTGTGGAATTATGATGCATGAAAAGTTTGTTGCAATTTTTTTTATATATAGAAAGAATATTTTGTTTAGATAATTTACTTATAAAGTTAAAATGAACTCATAGAAAATTGGGTTTGAATTGAATTAAACTTATAGAGGCTGAACACAACTGAGTTTAAATTTATAAAAGCTAAACAAAAATAAACTTAACTTATTATAGAGCTGAATTATACTTAAAAATAGTGACTTTAATTAAAACCAAAAGAACATGGCCGAAATAGTTTACAATGTATACATGCGAAATTCAGTAAACAAATCTAGGCTGTATAGATTAGGGGACTTATTCCAGTTTACTTTAGGTTGGATCGATAAGTTTAGTAAATTCCATGCATATATATTAGTTCACTTCAATTCAAATCCTCCAAACTCATTTTTAATGCTCACTTTAGTACAGTTTAATTCAGTTTAGGTCTTATAAATTCAATTTAGCTCAAATCATAAAGCCAAATCATTCGATAAAATCTATATGGTTACTCCATATTTTTTATACTACCGTATGTACCAAATAAAAAACAACTACTTTATCAATTCTAAAATCATTCTCACAAAAATAATTAATTAAATAGAGACCGTCATATATGTGGAGGGTACATACTACAAATTTGAAGTGTACGACTGTACTTCGCACGAGTCTCATTTTTTATAAATAAAAAAATTTGAAGTTCATACAAATATTGACAAGGTATTGATCGTGCTATGTATGTATATGCTTACGTGGGGGGTTCATTCACGGTTCGGTTAACCGAATCGAACCGTTTGTACCGTGAACATAATATACGGTTCGGCTGCAAGTCGACCCTAAACCGAACCGTTTGATACGGTTCATTTCGGTTCGGTCAAAACGGTTCGATTTTAGAACCGTTTTAAATTACATAAAACTGCTTTAACATGAGAGGAGAGCGGCGAGACGGCTACGGCGAGACTGTTTTAACATAAACATTGCTTTAACATATCAATCAAATGAATATTATAAGGATTCAAGCCAACAAAGAGTACTAAAGATTGCAAAGAGACGGAGAGAAAGCGACGGCGAGAAAACGGCGAGAAAGAGTACTTACAACGAAGAAGAACGGCGAGAAAGCGGCGAGACACCAACAAAGAGACGGAGAGAACGTGTTTGAGACAGCGAGAAAGCGGCAAAGAGCGTGGAAGGCGGCGAAAACGTGAGTCGTGAGATGGTGTTTGAGACTTAGTGTTTGGGATTTTAGGGATTTAGGATTTTAGGGTTTCAAAGATAAATGAGAAGTGATTTTAGGGATTTAGGGTTTCAAAGATTTGAGCTGAGAAATGATTTTTTTGTTTGGGCTGGGTAGTTGGTAATGGGTATTAGACTATTAGTTGTATAGTAGAAGCTAGGAAGCCCATAAATTAAGTCCTATGTTTTGTGTAAAACGGTTCGGTTCGGTTAACCGTGAAGTTTAAATAGCAAACCGTAACCGAACCGTGAAAACTATTTAATTTTGGGTATTACGGTTCGGTTAACCGAACCTAAAAAAATGCGGTTTTTCGGTTAGACGGTTCGGTTTTTCCTGAACACCCCTAAAATTAATTAGGGCAAAAATTAATTAAAACTTCTACCCTTAAATTGAAAAAAAAAAACTTAAACAAAAATGAAACCTTGTAAGGAAATCAAAATCTGGGATGAAAACAATAGAGTTTGGTTTCTTGATTAAGAATTTGTTGTTGATTGAGTAAGAAAACGAAATCAAAGATGAAGATATGGGTGACTGCCTGACTGGGTGAGCAAGGAAGCTTGGGAATAGGGAATAGGGAATAGAGGATTAAATAGATTTGGGGGTTCTGGAATGTATTTGTGGGTATTTTTACTTTAGTTTGTGGGAATGGGTTGGATGAACAAATGGATGCCTTGGATGGGGTATTGATTTTGTGAGATGAACAAATGGATGGGGTTTATCAGATTTACTCAACCCATGCAATCTTGAACCGGCATGCTTTGCACCTTTAGAAACAAAGGTTTTACCATGACTCTAGTCTCTAGGAAGGCCGGAGTTCAAAACTTGTCCATCTCGTACAGTGGGAAGCCACTGAATTTCAATTTGCTAAAAGAGAATGATATTCTGTATGATAAAACCTGGCCTTCTAAATTACGGTGCATGATGCGGGGTAGACAAAACGCTATTGGTACACATAGTATAGCCATCTTATCAACTAAGAGTATACACATCACTGTGAACCCCAAATTGAGCACTCCCATCCCATACGTAATAATGTAACAGTAGGTCTTGCTTGTGATGGGTCGGATCTTAAGATGGGTATTTTGTGAGAGGAAATGGGTAGAGGGGACAAGGTGGGCACCCCCCATGTGTTTCTCCACTCACTCTTGATGGGTATTTTGTGAGAGAATATGGTATCCGTCTTAAGCTTAAGACGGATACCCCCGTCTTAAATGAGAATTTGTGATAATGTAATATGCCCTTGAGTCATTTCCGTAGATTTAGTGCTTTGGTACTCAACTCTTTAAATTTGATGATTCTTAAATCATTTCTGTAGATTTAGAGTTTTATAAGAAGACTTTATATTATGTTGGTTTGTTCAAGTTTGCGTAGTTTGTGAAACTAATTGAATATGGTATGTATTAATTTGGGTATTTTATTTTAAGACCTTAATTTGAGGAAGGGGAGTTGTAGTGTTTTAATAGTGAATGGTTTATTAGGGGAAAGAAATTGGAAGATAAGTTTATAAGGAACCGTAAGTCTTGCTTAAGACGGATATATCCGTCTAAAGCTTTAAACGGGTCAAATACTAACAAATGGCAATAATAAAGACAAAAATTTTGATAATTTCTAGGCAACTAGAGGGATGATTTGGTATGTATTTGACCCGTCTTAGGCTTAACACGGATAGTATCCGGCTTAAATGAGAATTTGTGTATAAGGAAATAGTGGGTAACATCATTGATTAGTCACCTGAAAGTACAAAAAATGTGGGTGGTGTTTTAAAAATTGAAAGATGCGAAAGCCGTTTCATATTGTATGATCCTCGAAGTTTGTGAAAACATGGTCACAAGTTTCGTATAGATCTCATAAGCGGTGCCCATTTTTATGGCACTTCTTTGGAGATCGGCCTCCATTGAGAAGATCAGAACATTTTTTATTGCGGCGGACTCTTTGTGGTAAGCCTCGTAGGCTTGCCTTATGACGGCGGTGATATGTGTAGCAAAATATAAACATAATGGTGAAACATTGATATCAATCTAACGGAAACGTTGATGAAATCGTTAAATCACTTTTGGAATAATAACATTGTTATTTAATATTAATATAACCATCAAATATTGGGGTGCTTTTTATTTTATTAAGATATTCCCAATAATAAAAAGAAATAAGTAGATTTATATTATGTTAGAAGAAATAATTGGAAAAGTAAGAGAGAGAAAAGTGGGGTAGAGACTAGAGAATGTGAAAAATGATTAAAAATGTTGTGAGGTGGAAAATGATTTGGTTGATGACCCAGGTCGCGACCTTCTACTTGGGAGGGTGAAAATAGGTTAAGATAATTAAAGTGGGATTAAGAGTAAAACAATGATTTCCCACTTGCCCTCCCACTTGCAAACTTGTGAGAGGGATCCGACCCGTCACAAGCTTGTGACGGATAATGACCGTCACAAATGAGATATAAACTTCTTTTTTTTAATATAGTTAGGCTGAGACTTCTCATTTATACGAGAAGCTGTCATAAGCACAAATTTCGTTGTGCGGCCGTCTTAAGCGCGATAAGTATAGAAGTGATCATATTTTGATAAATAGTGACCACTTTTTAATACATAGTGCGTGACCACCTTTAGTTAAATAGTGACCATTTTCTATGGTTAAGAAATAACTTATTTTTTTCGAAGTGGTCATTATTTACTCAAAAGTAATTACTATTGACCAAAAGGTGGTCACATTTTGCATACGACACAGGATACAATCATTGCACATGATAACTATTGGTTCGTAATGGGTCGATGGCTCAATAGTACTAGAGTAGTATTATCATATATACTTATACTGTTGACACAGATTAAAACTTGAATAAAAGATCATTTGTACTTAGTGAATGATATGTAGATAATAGTTTCATTGAAAAATATAATTAATCATAAAAAAATCTCTTTACAATATAGAAAGGTAAATAAATGACTCATACACCCTAAAATAAAAAAGGTAAACAAATGAAAATGAGTAAATGCGTAATATAGTTGATTTTTGTGTACCAGTAAATATAATACTCCCCCATTTCACAAATACCTTACAAAATACGTAAATTGTACAATTTAACGAGTATGAATACAAGCGATAAAGACTGAGTGAGTCAAGTGGGATAATTTTGTGGATGAGATGAAATGCAAGTGAGATTTTGAAAGGTATTTATTAAACAATCAAATATTGAAAATTAGAAGGTATTTGTAAAACGAAGGGAGAATCAAAATAATTCGTTAGAAATACGTTCCTTTACATATTATCTACACCATAAAAATATTCTTTAAATAAAAATCCTTAATATTAGAAACTCAAAAGTCCATTATATTTTTATGTTAGTATTTATTGTTAACTATTAAAATATCTAAACAAAGTAAACTTTTAACCATTCGTGATTATATGTATTGTTCATACCGTGCCATCATTTTTGTTAATAGTAATTGGATTTTTAAATTGCCCATATTGCACTTTCATTTTTATAAATTCAAGTCGGCAAACAAGATCAATGATTGGTGAGTGAATACTTTATCTTCTCATGTGAACATTCATCTTCGAGTTTTATGTGTTGATTTCGAGGTCACAATTAAACGAGACGCGTAGATTTTGATTTTTGATTGTAAATAGTGTACTTCTAATACAACGCTAATGTATGTAGTTTACAAACTAGTATAGATCCCGTGCAATGCACGGTATTTATAGAGTTTAATCTTTGATATTATTTTTAATTGTAAATTACAAATTTGTTATTTATTATATATATCATCATTGTATTTTGATTTGAGAAAAATAAATAACACAACAAATTAATAAAGATATTTAAGTAATGACACGATAGGTACTACAGATTTATCTTACTGAAAATAATTATTTACACAAAAATAATAATTCTTTTATAATTCTTTTTTAAATAATAACATATGTTTTGGCTACGACATATCTTTCGGAGAAAAATTTTAATCCCCAAAAAAATCCAGAGGTAAATCTTAAATAGTGGATTACATCAAAATAAGGGAGGTGTTTTTTTAGTGTATTATTTTAATAGATTTCTCATCCTTAATTATATTTTGATTTGAGAAAAATATTTGAAAACATAAAACTAATCAAACAACTAATGGTATCACTTAGATAATAATGAAAACAGGTTTTTAGCTGTTAGTTTCATAAACTAGATATTAGACATTTCTAATATCATTTTACAATTAGTTTACTCCTAAACTAATTAGATCTTATGCATGCATAACAATTAAAACAAAGACAAGAAGAAACTTTTCCTTACATTGATCTTACAACAAAATGGGCACAAAATAGGACTCCTTCCTACTTTGTTCTTGAGCTTATATGTTGAGGATGAACTCCTAGTATCAATAATAGAAACTCTCCTCTTGATTGCACCCAAGACAATCTCTTAATACTAATAATAAATTTACTAGAAATATTATTAGTGACCTTAATGAAAATCTAATTCTAATAATATTACTACAATAGTAATGAATATGAAGAAATTAGATTCTTAGAACAAAATACTCATAAACTCTTTTATGAGAAATTCTAGTGAGATAAGGAGATTTTGTATGAATGAATTTCTTTTTTTTAAAATGAGAACTTATTCTCATAGGGTTGTGAGGGTGGGGTGAGCCGGCATGCATGTCTTGGGAGAGCCCCAAGTATGCCCAACTTTTGTTCTTATCAAAATGTTAGGCCAAGGTCTAGGCATATAGGTATTATGATGATGTTTTTAACAATTAAAATAATTATATTTACCTTAATCAAGCCCAAAAAACGGCACACCCACATAAAATGGACTCCATTTTATCTTTCTAATTTTGTCACTTGTAATGTGGTATGTCATGTACCAAGTCACATGTCATTAGGATAAATAAATGTATATTTAACAAATTAAATATCATTTCACATTATGCAACAAAATAAATAGTAATTCATAATTACATATATATATAATGGGTCACATTAAGTCCAGTTGATATAATCTACAATCCTTTGTAATTATAATCAACTAATCATTCTTATCTCAAATTATTTCATAAACAATAATCAATTTTAGTAATAAAACATTTAAATTACAAAAATTGCGTCTTATTTAATCTCATTACAATAAGACATAAATATTCACTTATAAATAAAATTTGTTCATTTTTAAGGATTTAATTAATCTGTATCGATATACAAGTAATTAACTTTACAATTAAGGGAATTGTCCTATAGGTGTGACCTTAAGGGATCAACTAATCACCACCGCCATACGATAGTAACGTCAAACTCTAGCAAGCCAATCGTTACCGATTAATGTTGACCAGTTGACTATAATATCTATCATCCCTTAGTATTCTTATTATTGAGATTTAATTATGTGATCGCACTATTGTTGAGGATACTTATTCCAACATTAGTATGAATCAAATTTTATAATTTTATAAATTTCACAAATTAGTTTAACTGTTTTTTTTTGTTATGAAGCTAGTAATAGTGGGTTATAATTTTGTTTTGTACGTAGTATATAATTTAGAGTTTAATGAAACGATTGTCGTTTACAACATTTTAATAAAAATATTATAGTTTTAGTTTAATGAAAACATTGCATTTAATGAAAAAATATATTTTAAGGGAAAGATTATATGATAATGAGATATTATTTTGTTTCCTTATTTAGTGTGTGCATTTTGGAGGGAAAAGTAATGGATAGACTTATTCTTTGAGTATAAGGGGGATAGAATAGTTCTTTTTTCATTATTTCTACCATTTTTTTATCTTCTCACTCTAATAAAATGTCCTTCGCAATAGTAGAAAAATGGGAAGATTAATAAAAAATGGATAAAGTACATTTTTTTCTACTCTTTGTAAATTCACTTTGTCGAATGGTATTGTTCAACATTTTAAAGTTAAATAGTTGCTTAATTATATTAATATTATATAAATTGCATGTGTATTTTGTTGAATATAGTTTATAATAGGATTTTTTGTCAGATGACACCTAACATTTACCTCTTCTGTATAAATGATACCTAAAGTTTTATTTTTTGCCCAATAGCACCTAACATTTACTCTTTTTTGTCTAATTGCACCAAAATGACTTTTCCGTCAAAAAAAATCAATTATCCGTCTTGACTAACGGTGAGTTGGCTCACTTTGTTTTCCCTCTTCTGATTCTCTATTTTTCCCTCCAACTCCCACATCCCCATTCTTCCTGATTCAATTTTCCCTCCATTTAAACCCAATTCCCATCCAATTAAACCAAAATTTCCCTCTAACTAAAACCCTTATTTAACACCCAAATTTTATTCCTCCATTCTCAAATTAAATACCCAATTGGTTTCCTCCATTCTCAAATTAAATACCCATCTCCTCCTATCATCATTCCAACTCAACATGTCTTTTTCAAGCTCATCCTCAAACTCAACAAGGCGAATGAGATGCAATTGTGGGTTTCCAGTGACTGAGAAGACATCATGGACACACCAAAATCCAGGCAGGAGATTTATGGCTTGCAAAATCTACATTGAAGAGGCGAGGGGGAAAAAATGGGAAAACACATCAAAATCCAGGCAGGAAGTTGGAGTTTGGCTGTATGTTGAGAGATGAGGAAGAATGGGGATGTGGGAGTTGGAGGGAAAAATAGAGAATCAAAAGAGGGAAAACAAAGTCAGCCAACTCATCGTTAGTCAAGACGGATAATTGACTTTTTTTGACGGAAAAGTCATTTTGGTGCCATTAGACAAAAAAGAGTAAATGTTAGGTGCTATTGGGCAAAAAATAAAACTTTAGGTGCCATTTATACAGAAGAGATAAATGTTAGGTGCCATCTGACAAAACATAGTATTTTGTTGAAATTTTGCACAGGTTTAAAACTAGTTTACAACAGTATGATAAATTAGTCTACGAAAGTAACTAAATGCAATACTGTATTTTTTTTTACAAAAAAAACATTAAATGAAAACTTAAACACGAAAACTACAATGAAATATCAGAATGTATAGAACCCTCACTAAATCACAGAAATTTCAAAAATATGTAACAAATTTTGCAAAAGTAACCCAAATACTTACATGTATGGGGTAATGGGTAAGCACTTAAAGAGAAAATTTTACGGAAAAGGGCATCAGTTATAGGATCATCGGCTCTCCTCCAACGACATCACTCCCTAGTAAATTATTTTCCACTATCAGAACATTTATGCAGTCCACCATCACAACCCTTACCTAGCCACTCATTTAAGGATGTGCAATATTATCCGAATTGCTTGGTCTAATTAATTTGGTTGCAAAAATGGAGGTGGGTTGCCAAGGATAAGGGTGGTTTTGGGATTATGGTTTGCGGTTGAAGTTTTTCTGCTTAGGATGGAGAATACGAGTAAAACATAATTAAGGAAGTTAGTAAGTATATTAATTAGGGTTTCGGAAAAATAGAAAATAAGCAATTACCCACTAACTTACAATTGGCATTCTGGTAAAATCTTCCGACTTGGGGCATGAAATCAATGCCACTTTTCTTTTCATTTGCAGTACTCTCTCACTGACTTACATAATAATAGTTTTCCACAAGTATTTTGCGGGTCTACGGGTTGGGTATGGGTCTCACAACTAAGACCCAAACCCAAACCCGATTTATTTTGATGAAACCCATACCCAACCCATACCCAATGGGTCTAAAAAACTAAGACCCAAACCCGACCCGACGGGTTTGTGTCGGGTCTTGGACCCACTGTCATCCCTAGGTGCGACTATTACATGAAATCCGCCTTATACCCACACCCACCCCACCCCACCCCACATGTCACCACCCCTTATACACTACAATATATAATAATTATATTACAAAAACAAAAAAAATTAATAACTTTTAAAAATAAAGTCTAAACTGAGAGAAATCTCATTAATTATCTAGTGAGTCATTTTATGTTACTTTGTTTTTTTTTTTCATTTTGGATTTGCTACATTGTTATGTTGTCAGTATTTGTAGTTGTGCATATGTTAATTGAAAGTTAGATTATTTCTTCACTTTGTGGGGTGTATTTGTATAAGTTGTACTAGATTAGTAAGTTTTAGATTTAAGAATAATATTTTCTAAGAAAATAAAAGTAGGACGAGAAAGGAAATTTGGCGGGTAACTGGGCACCCACGAAGCAGATGCGGGTGTGAAAATTTCCACCCGAACGGGTCATGGTCGATTGTGGGTACTCATTATAGTTTGCGGGTGCGGGTTTTTATGCGGGTGTGAAAAGTTCCACCCGCACGGGTCATGGCCCCCTATTAGTAAGTCTTGCAAGACGGGTCAAATACTACCATATGGTGATAATGAAGACAAAGCTTTTGGGATTTTTAGGCAAAAGTGGGGTGATTTGTTATGTCTTTGACTAGTCATAAGCTTAAGACGGATAATGCTCATCTGAAATAAGAATGTGTGAAACTCTTTTCATCCTTCATATCTTGCTATTAGTCTCAACAAACTTATATTTCTTCACTTCTCTTTGTCTCTGCCAAACCTAACCTCAAGGAAAAATTCCATCTAAAATTTAATGTCAGGAGTAATTAGTTCCCCACACGAATCTCCCCCTCAATCATCAAGGGCATATCAGGCATTGCCCGCCTTTAACATTGCGCAATTTACAATTTTATCATTATTTTGCGTCTAACATGTCAAAAACATTTATTCAATATAATATAATTAAAATACGTTGTATCTTATCTGATATTCGAATCACCAAATATGGGCTCTTTATATTGTCACGATATTGAACACTTAATCATGCTCATATATATGCTTCTATATCGGTTGATAGCGATTGCTATTACAACAAAATATTCTTTGATCCAGGCACGCAAACCACTACGACAAAAGACGAGAATAAACGAGATGTACATCTTAGAAGAGGCACATCATTGGGTGTGTCCCTTCCAAAAGGCACATCTATGGATGCGTCACTTGTAAATACCTTCTGGATTTTGGTACTTAATTACATATTTTAAATAAAAGATTAAAAGGTATTTCGAACTTCCGCAATGTATAAATGTTTAAAAACAAGTACAATAATTAATAAAACAAATTAAAAAGGGATTTGACACCCTCAAACTTACATGTTAGCGTCGCCAGATTAACTAAAGTCGATTTTTAGTGGTAACTCGTACTATGCAACTTAAAGTGCCTTGAATTGATCGGGGATTTTAGTTTAAAGAGAGTATGATTAATTCAAGTGGAGGTGGTCAAATTGGTTACTCTATGAAAAACGAGACGGGTACTGAATATAAATTGAGCCTACGTGGTCGGATGATCAAGCGCATGATTGTCGATTAGCAATAGCAAGGTCTAGAATTAGGCATGAGGGAGAGAAGAGAGAAGGGCGAAACACTCGCGCGACAAATATGGAGACATGTGGTTTTTATTTATAGTAGAATAGAAGTTGCAATGGCAGAAACACGACACATCAGTGCGCGCCACATAAAAGATGCACAACCCTTTATGCGCCTACTGGAAATGGCGCACCTGTTGGTGCGTTCAATCTAAGGTGCCTTTCTTTACTATCATGAAAACGCGTCTTCACGGATTTTGTAGGGATACGGGATAAAGTTTTATCTTTTAAGATAAACCTCCGGTATTCATGTCAAAATCTAAAAAGATAAATATTGTATTTTATTATTTTCAGAATATTCCGTCTCGGAATAAGTCGGGATCCTTGATTTAATGACAGTTATACCCCCGTACTTTGACTTGACTCTAAGTACTGTCAAAACGACCTTATTGGCATGTAGATGACGACTCAAGGGTTGACAAGAATGTTCCAATTACCTTTTATTATACGACTTACGAATTATCATAAAATCGCGACATATGCTAAATATGTCGATCGATCATCATCGGGTGGCTTTTGGGATGGGCGTCTACAATATGATAAAAAAACAAAATGTAAAAAATAAATGGGGGGACTAGAGAAGTAAATAACATATAAAATAAGCGGTGAGAGATTGAGAGTGAGATTAACCTAAAGTTCATGTTATATGTTTTGTTGGACAAATTTTATAGTTTTTATAATGACATGTGTTTACGTGATAATATGTTTTACTCGATATATCATATGCGTGTAATTGTGTGCTTTAGTCTTATTATAGCTAGCAACAATTATGAGAAGAAAGATCAAAGTTGTGAGAACTTCAGGCATAACTTTGATAAAGACTGTGAGACAAAGTTATAACAACTTCAGGAATAACTTTGGAAGTTAACATGGAAGTTATAGCTACCAGTCATAACTTTAAAGAAAATCGCTTCAAGCAAGATCTACCTCAAACAACACAAGACTCGAGATGGAGGGTCTTTGTGATCAAGATGAAGAGATGATCCGTATACTGAAGATCTTTGTGAAGATTATATAGTATAGGTCGTCATTCGGTAACTATTCCATTCGAGAGATTTTATGTTCAAAGTTATAGCTTTAGCCTATGACTTTGGATGATAAAATATTGATGCATGATTTTGGAAATAAAATGTTTTGAAATGTTTTCAAAAGTGAAAGAGTATTTTTATATTT
This sequence comes from Heliosperma pusillum, assembly GCA_022085475.1. NCBI lineage: Eukaryota > Viridiplantae > Streptophyta > Magnoliopsida > Caryophyllales > Caryophyllaceae > Heliosperma > Heliosperma pusillum. The sequence continues at coordinate 3,973 of JAIUZE010001835.1, read as the reverse complement.
ATCAAAAGTTTTAATAGAGAATATATTTATGAGATTCTATTGGTTAGTAATACAACTTATGGGTTGTCATGCTACCTAGAGTTTCTAATATATTCTATCTCAATTTGTTGTTAACTTAATTAGCCCACCTAGTGTTTGAGCTACCTAGGGTTTCGTGAAACCTAGGTTTGTTCCACCTAGGGATGCGTGCCTCCTAGGGTTTTGTGAGCTAGGGATTTCGGCCTCCTTAGGTTGTTTCCCTTGTTTACCTAATCTAGGATTCTACTATATATTTACAACAATATTTTGAGATATAAAGATAAATATAATTCTATAAGATAAACCAAATAATATTTTGAGATAAAGATATTTCTAAAAGATAAGCAAATATTATTTTATGATTTTAAAGATAAATATCTTTCTTAAATATTAAGCTAGGGTTTTAGATCTACTATACTTCTATTACTATAAATACTCCTTCACATATTAATTGCAAAACACACGAAATACACGAGTACAACACGTCACATATACTATTTGTTTTTATTTTCAAAATCGTTTTAAAGCAAACCTTTGAATAAAATATTTATTATTTTTAGAGTTTGTTTTTCAAAAGAGTCGTGCATCAATTATTTTTAATCGCTTGAGTGAAATACGTTATTGGATAATAGTACATCATTATAAGCTTACAATTCTTTAACGAGAATTTGTGTGAGTTATATTGTACTTTCTTATTAGCGTAAGATAGTATAGAGTATTTTAGCGAACTCACTTGAGTTATAACATAGTGTTGATTATACGAGTGGTTGATAAATTTTGTAATCGTAGAAAGGTTAATAAGAAATTATTAATCGAAGAATAGTGGAGTAGGTTTCAACGTGTGAAATGAACCCGTCCAATCGTGCCTCTCTCATATCTCTGTTACTTGTCGTATTTCGTTATTTGGCTTACGTTGGGATTTTTTTAAAAAAAAAATTAATTAGTTGATTTTAATTCATAAGATCAAATAATTACTTACATATCATATAAATCGAAAAAGTGGGGCTAGTTTTTAATACTCAATTCACCCCCCCTCTTTCGTATTCGATCAATAGACTCTACAATTGGTATCAGAGCCTCGTGCTCTTGATGGCCTTACAGCAAGGAGTCTGATCCATTTATCTTTTTATTTTTATTTATTTTCCGCTGCATTTAATTTTATTTTAATGGATTCCAAACATCTGAAGTGTCCCGTATTCGATGTGAAGAACTACAGTTTATGAAAAAAAATATGATGACCCATTTCATAAAGGGTAACGATTGGGAGTGTTGGCTAATCATTAAGAATGGTCCTAATAAGATCATGCTTGGAACGGCTACTGGCACTTCCATCGAAAAGAAAGAAGATGACTATGTTGAGGCAGATTATAAGAAAGCTGCGAAAAATTCAAAGGCTATTAGTCTGTTGCAAAACGGCATGACCCATACTGAATTTGATCGTTTCTCATCTAGTTCTACTGCCAAGGAAATATGGGATGGTCTTGAGTTAGCTTATGAGGGGACAACTGTTGTCAAAAAGCAACGCATAGCTCTACTTATGCGAAAATACGAATTGTTCTCCATGGAACAAAATGAATCGCTTGACAGCATGTCTACTCGCTTCTCCAGTATCATTCATGAATTGAAAAATCTTGGAAAAACTTTTGACTCCGAGGAAATTGCCAGAAAGATCCTTAGAAGTCTATCTAAACGATGGAGACCTAAGGTGACGGTAATTGAGGAATGTAAAGATCTATCTAACCTATCTTATCAAGAGCTACTTGGAACCCTAATGGCTCATGAGATTACTCTTGATGAAGATGCGGCGAATGATAGTAATAGCAAGAAGGTGGCTTTACAGGCCGAATCTAGTGAAAGACAAGATTCGGATCTTGAAGATGAAACCGTGTTATTTGCTAGACGTTTTAAGAAAAAGTTCTTTAATAAACCACAAGGGAAAACGTTTAACAACAACACAACCAAATCTTACAAGAAGCCAATTGAGTCAAAAGGGTCTCTTTCTAGTCGTGGTTGTTTCAAACGTGGGGATAATGATCACATGATCAAAGATTGCCCCACATGGACGAAAATCAAAGACAAAAATCAACGAGACAAAACCAAGAAGGAATTCAAGCAAGTGATGATGGCTTATTGCTGGGGAGATCTCGACACAGAGGACGACGAGTCAGAGGAAGAAGAAGTCGCCAACTTGGGTCTAAGCAACGTCAGTCTTGACCTAATTTCTGACAGTGACAATGAAAGCGAATCCGAGATGTGTCTTGTTGGCAACTCAGATTCAGAACCAGATTCAGAAGATGATGAAGAGGTTAGTCATCTTGAACTTAAAAAACAAGTTAAGAATTTATCTAAGAAGTTTTTAATTAAGTATTTTGAAGAAGCCTTAGATCATTGTCATGAGCAGAGTCTAGAATTGAAAGATCTTAAAGAACAAATTCTTGATATTGCTGAGGAAAACCAACTTCTTAAGGCCAAAGCTAAAAAGCTCAAGTCTAAAGTTATGGCAACTTCAGCTATAACTTCAGACAAGACAAATGTGGAGAAAGAAGCTCTTGAGTCTAAAGTTATAGCTAATGAAGCTATAATCTCAGAGTTGAAGCTCAACATTAAGCATCTTCAAGCCAAAGTTATAGCTAATGAAGCTATAACTTTAGAATTGAAGAAAGTCAATGAGCTTTTACAATCTCAAGCTAAGGCGAAGGAAGTTGTTATTCTTGATCATGAGAAAGTAAACTCTTTTCTTTCTCAGCAATTGAAAGATTTGAAGGCTGAATTCTCCCAAGCCAAAAGTCAACATAATGAGGAGAAACTTATCTTGAACCAACGTTTTAATGATTTTCGTGAAAATTTCAAAAAGAACAATCCCTCCAAAGACTCGAATGTAGATCATTCGTCGTGTGAAAAAGAAATTCAGTCTTTGAAGGAATTGCTCATACATGCACGAAAAGTTCATGATAAGTGGGAAGGAAGTCAAAAGGTCTTAGACTTCCTTACCGAACAGTCTAACAATAACATGAAGAAAGGTCTTGGTCATGAATGCTATAGTCGTAGAGAACATGATAAGTGCAAATCCACTCCTTCTGACCGTGATTTCAGAAGAAGGAAGTATGTCAATCTTTCAGAATATCTGATTTGCAATTATTGTGGTCACAACGGTCATGTCAAAGATAATTGTGCTAAATATGTCAACGACAACAAAAATCAAACTGAGTTTGTTAAAGAACATGACGTGTCTAGTATTAATGAGTCTGAATCTGAAATTCAACGTGATGCGGTTAGAAATAATGAGTTTAGATGGTTTTATGACATAGCTTTCGATTACACATCTGTACCTTCAAAATCTAAACCTTATGTGAATCAGAAGCAGTCGTTTAAACCTAATGTGCGTTGCAACAATAACAAACATGATAATAAACCTAGCAAGCCCTTTCCTAAGAAGAAAAGAATTGTCATACAGGTATGGGTTAGGAAGGATCAAATATATAGAGTCACTAACCACAAAGGACCCAACTTAGCGTGGGTACCTAAAAACTGTATTTGATTCTCTTGCAGATAATAGTGAAAGAAAATAATCTATGGTATCTCGACAGTGGGTGTTCGAGACACATGACCGGAAACAATAACCTTTTTCTTTCACTAGAACCCTTCAACGGTGGCAAGGTCACCTTTGGAGACAATAAGAAGGGTAAGATAATCGGCGTAGGTAAAATTGGTATATCTTCTTCACATGCTATTAATAATGTATATCTGGTAGATGGTCTTAAGCATAACTTGCTAAGTATCTCTCAACTATGTGACAAAGGCAATAAAGTCGTTTTTCATTCAAATGTTTGTCACATCATAATTGAAGGCACTAGTACTGTTATCTTAGAAGGCTTACGTAAAAGGAACGTGTATATGATTGATTTAAACAAAGTCACTACAAGTTCCTTTACGTGCATGAAAGTCACTGTGGATG